>JANAVB010045219.1:614389-839389 GCA_029216955.1 Iris pallida
TTGTGGCAGAAATTGTAGACCATCCGCTCCTTCGTCTGGTTGCCGCGATATTGACGCTTATGTGCGTTGTTGCCTCCCGCATTGCTATGGCATTTGTTATTAAAGTTAACAACGCCGGTAGTAGTAGGAGGATACTCGAACTCCAGACGGATGGCGTGGTTGAGTGCCTCGCCCATAGTTTTGTATTCCGACACCGAGACATGAGCACGGATAGTGGAACGCAGGCCCACTACAAATCACTTTGCTCGACTTACAGTAGTAGGGAGATAGTCTCCAGCAAACTTGGCCAGTTTGTTGAATTTGGCTGCATATTGTCGTACAGTCATATTCCCTTGCGTCAACTGTATGAACTCATTTTCTTTTTCCTGTCGTACGGCTGCAGAAAGATATTCATTCTCGAACGCAATTTTGAATGTCGCCCATGAGATCGTCGCCGTCTCGCCTTCACGTCGAATAGCCCGCTTCTGCACAGCCCACCAATCGTGCACGTTCATTCGAAGTAAAAGTTGAGCACACACAATTTTCTTTGAGTCCTCGACACCCAGAAGCTCGAACTTGTCTTCCAGCTCCTCCAACCAGTCGATCGCCACGGAGGGATCTTCTGTGCCGTTGAAGGAAGTGCAACAGCTTTTCGTGAATTTTGATACGTCGAAGTTAGAACTTCTCGGTGCTGCAGGTGAGAGCGCGGGTGCCTCTGGTTCAGCTTTGTTAGATTGAACCGCAGGCTGGGTCGCGGCAGGTGTCATCGTTGAGTTGTTGTTGTTGTCGACGACTGACTGTACGATCTGCTGGAGTGTATTCAGCTGCTGCTGCTGCTGCTTGAATTGAGCCTCGAATCGATTTTCAAATTGGGCCTGACGAGCCTCCGCTTGCTGTCGATGGAGCTCATTTTGACGTTGCTGCATTTCAAGCATTTGCAGCATACGTTGCATCGGTTCGCCGGAAGATCCGGCTACGGTAGGCGTCATTCCCGTTGGGTTAGAGGAATGCCCGGGTCTAGAAGCACTCGAGCCGCAGGAAGCGCTCGTCTCGTCTTCCGCCTGAGCTCCCGTAACTGCAGGAAAAAAGGAAGGCAACTCTCGTTAGTTTCAGAAAATGTCCTGGGTTCAGCGTATGGAACAACTCTTCTCATCGACACGAGGTCAACGGTTGGAGACTAGAACTCGACACTGGAGGCCAAGGATGTAAAGCCGTACTCTGATACCATTATGTCACGCCCCGATTCCGTCGAATCGATAGTCGTCCCCCGGGCGTGATGCCGTGCGAACCTAATTTGCGATCGCACAAGGCCTAGTCATAAGGTAATCCGAGACACGAGATCTAAGAGAGTACGCAGACAAATTGATACACACAATAAGTAAAGGAAACTTGATTCTTTATTGATAATGAACATCATTTACAGACTCCGGTACAAGACTCATTGCCGCGCGGGCTACAACATGACTCGATTACAAAAGAGTGCCGATGAGATAGCCGTTCCATACATTGTACACATCCCTCAATATACACAAGTACTCCATTGACCTGGATGGGAGGGACGCTGAGTCATTTGCCTTGGACTGTCGAGAGCCTTCAAAAGTGAAGTCGCAGAGTAAGTCTTTGACGCACGGCCGAAGCTTCAAAAGTCACGAACGCCGCCGAGCTAGCTGGCGCGTCCTTCCTGGTTCGCGGGACCTGCAAAGAGTGAGGATCAGCACGAAACACGTGTACTGGCGAATGGCTAATTAAATCCAAGCTCTGCATTTGATTCATGAAGTTTCGTAAACATGTTAGCTAGCTATTTCAATGATCTTTCTAACCATCCTGTTCGATTCGCATGTTAACATATTTTTTTTGAGGCAAGCATATGAAGTTGTATATCATTAAGCAATTACCATGTTCATCCCGTGTCCCGTGCACCTGTTAAGCAGTGAAAGGGGTATAAAGGCCACTGGCAATGTCAAGCCATCGCGGACTATAGCATTTGGTTAGACGACGCCCCTTTCGCGTCGGGTAGCGAGCCCTTTTGCGAAAGTGCCCGCATAACTCGCGCCGATGAAGGGTTGGCGCTGCTACACTCGTTCCTCCCGGGCCGAATCGGTCCCTTGGCCTAGGCAACCGTTCGAGGAAACTTCACCTTGTCGACAAGTTGTCCAATGACCGTTTTACTTTGGACTTAGTTGATTTGCTTTACTTAGCCGTATCATTGCGATAAACGTTAATCGATTCATTCATTGTTTGCATATGCTAAGTGGATTTGTATAAGAAAGCGCGTTTTCCATTTTCAAAACCAGCAGTTTGATAGCAAGTGTTTCGTGAAGAATCGTGCCATGATTTTTTTGATTCTACACTATTATGACAAGCATTCATTTACTTCATATATTGAGTTTTGAAGTAGAGGGACGAGACGAAGGAGGTCAGCCACTCGCCTTAGTCTTGCTTCAAGCGAGCGACCGGTTGGCTGCGCTGACGTCGCCTACGCGATCACCTGAAATCGCATAAGCAACTGATTAGAACACTGTATAATCCAAGGATATTCGATATGTATGCGAAGCTCGAAAACGCGTCACAAAAACCCATCGAAAACATTCACGAAAAATGCATTCACGAAAACCAAAGCCAAAGCCAAATCAAGTGCGGCATGAAAACCAGAGCAACGGGAGGTCTCTCCCGACTCAGCCGCAGAGCCAATCCTCGAGGCGCACCCCGCTGAATATGGGACTTGGTTCCGAAGAAGCCATTCCATAACGTAGAATGGATCTTAATTCAACCGTTCCCGTTCGATCAACTCGGCCGATTCCGACCTATCGGTCCCGACCGAATCGATAGCGACAGTGTTCCTTTCTCGCGCACCCCGTGGACGGAGATGGGGCACGATGTAGGGACGGGGCACTACACCACTGCACAACAGAATGAGAATGTATCAGAATAGAACTTGAATGTATCAGAAATATCATAATAGAACAACGACCGGTCAGGCCCAGAATAAGTATTAAGTAGACCTGAACAAGCAGTATCAGAATTAGAATGATCCCTAAAAGAATGTATCCAACCACAAAACTGAGTATCCAGAATAGAACTATGGAAGTATCATAAAAAAAAAAAAATCTGAACAGAAGACTACCATAAAACTGAGTATCCAGTACAGGAATGGATCATCCACTCCAGCATTAGAATTCAGAAATGTATCCAGTACGGAATGTATCAAACCGACAGAGCAATATTACAACAATATCAGAGTATCCAGCAAACTAGCAGAGTATCCAGCAAAAATTATCTAGAACTACAATAATGTGTTCTCAAAAATCAAATCCATATAAAAAGTGAAAGTAATCAAATCTCGCTTGTTGATGTTGATTCCACAGTTAACTTACCCAAATCTAAATGGTAAGAATAAATTAATAAACAAGTTAACAACCAGGTTAAAAGTTGAAACTGAAAGAATCCAAAACAATTTAAAAAGTCCATGTTACCGTTTTCAACTTTGTAGATGTCCTCAAAATCCTCCTCAATAATAGATACAATGGGTCAATCGGAAGGAGCCCTATGCATCCCCATTTTCACATCCATTGAATTTTGTTTAAGTCATCTAATCTTAATCGTATATAGCGCATTCCTATGCATTCCTTATATAGCTCATCCAAAAATTGTACACCAAATTAGACTAGGAGTAAAGAAGCTTGGGTCTTCTCCAGATAGGAAGGTGAGACAATACCTAGCAAATCTTTCCATTCACGACTAGGTGAAGGGTACCGTCATTCTGCAGACCATCCCGTGATATTCAAGCTCGTCCCTCAGTTCAAAAACATTTTAAGCGTATATCTACTCTATTTTCTTATGTAAGAACGTTCTAAAACTTTCTCTCCTTCTCTTCCAACGTGTTTGTATCCAATGGTTACATGTATCTAAGTTCTTGGACTTGTCAGAAAAAAAAATGGATTCTTCATGTTAGTTTTACAACGAGATATAAGTCACTTCGACTGTTGCATAGCAAAACTTATGGCTTCTGCTTCAGCCCAAGTTCTACAAGCATGTCTTCGATCAGCAATAATGGCTCCTTACAAACCTAGTTATTGCAATAAGTTCCTCTTATGTCGTAGACAAAGCAAAACAATTCAGCAACCCCAACTGCCATGTCATTAATCCTCGTATAAACATAATCATGTACAGAGTGGCGAATCCAGAATAAAATTATACTGGGAACACAATAATAAAAGGTTTGGAGAGAACACCCCCAAAATTGAACATATAAAAACAAAGTGCATAATTAAAAAGTGAACATACAAACCATTCCAAACAACCCCAAACAAAGGGCTAATTTTTCATCTAATTTGATTTTGAAATTTACTTTCGATGCTATACTTCAGCAATCAGCAATAGCTCCTTCCTCCGCTCCTCTGACACCTTCTCCGGAAATGGCAGGTGTTTTCTTTCAGTGAGAGCCACCGCCCACCACATGCTGCAAGCCCGCATGCGTCTGTCCCATACTTGATGAATGCTGTGTGCAGCAGTGTTGTCGATTAAATTTTTTTTTTTTAATATTTCAGTGGGGACACTGCCCCCCACTAGACTCTATATGGGTCCGCCCCTGCATGTACGATAAAGTAGACTCACTTGAATTTATATTTTCGACCAGATTTGTATCATTATATTCTGCTAGGTCCATCCAACTGAAAGTGGAATTTCATGTAAAAACTTTTTTTTAAGTTCTCTCTCTTGTTGAAATGCTTATTGAAAGTCTCTAAAATACTAGTCTTTTATGAGTTCAACCTAAATTTGTATGACATCACACGTAATTATTGACTTTGGAATCAGGAGATGACATAATGGTATTAGATCGCTTGATTTATTTCCTCGGACTCATTTCTTCGAACTCACAACAGTCTCCATTTCCTTTGATCATCCCTTCGATATGCCACAAATGAAATTTTTATACAATAAATCTATAATATTTTAAGATGCTAAAAAAAATTGTTTTGTTGGATAGGAATGCAAATGACTATTGTCGTTGGAATTGTTGTTGGTATTTCTTTAGGGTAAAGATGGTGATTGTTATGAATTATTCTTGTATGAAAATAAGGAAGAATGGGCCCAGTTTTATTCAACTGTACATACAAAACATTCCCTGTTAAGAAAATCAAGCACAAACGTTAGTAGTGCAGGTCAAAACCCAGGTCCATTGATCTCTTGAACACAGGTCAATTATCACTCGCCAAGGTGTGTAAACTACCGTGGCTTTAGACAAACAACAAAATTGCTAATTTTTTAAGCTGAATAAGTAACTTTATTGAATCAGTATATAACTCCCAACAGCATCTGAATTTTAGTGTTCGAGTTACATAGGTGATAGAGTTATAACCACAAGCGCCCAATCATGAATTATTATAGAGTATATATGTATATAGTATCTTCCTTTCCTCATCAAGTTTGAAATTTCCTCCAATGGACGGAGAAAATTTCATCCCAGTCAGAAGAACACAAGAGGAAAGACCAATGTTCAAGCATTGCGCTCTCTACTAGTTAGCTGTTGGACTTTGCCAAACTTCCTTGCAGTGCCGCCATTATTGTTCAGGCTGGCGATCCTGCTGGACTGCTGAGAAATAATGTCCGCAGTCGAGGGGCACTGCGAGAAGACAATCTCGTAGCCGTCTTCCCAGTTCTCCATTCCTTCCACCATCAGCTGCCAGAATAGTGCGCCGGTTCCCGCGCCGCCGCCCCTGGCGGAGTTGTAGACGCTGTTGTAGACCGTCCAGTAGAGGGTGTCTCTCTGCGAGGGGGAGGCAGTTCTCGTGTTCTTGCCAAACTCCGCGACCAGGAGCGGCTTTCGAATGACTCCGCCCGCGTCGTTGACGTGGGATGTGATCCAGCTCTGGACGAAGGACAGTTGAGCCTGATCGCTTGCACCTTGAATCCTGGTGCAACAAATCGTTGATTAAGGAGGCACTCGTACATAATTTGAAGTGTCTCGTATAATAATATTAATCATTCGAAATTTGTGTTTAGTTTTCATTAAATGTATATTTGAGTAATAGTGCAGAATTACGAGCTTACCATTGATCAGGGTACATATGAATGGTGGCGAAATCGATCTGAGGGATCTGATTGTTGGAGATAAAATCGGTACCTATCTGGTAGCCTGGATTGAACTGCTTGCGGTCCGGCATCGATTCGCCATAGAAACCTTCCAAGCCAACTTCAAGCATGTGGTTGCTATCTATGGATTTCAAGTAACCAGCCATCTCGGAGATCCAGTTCTGTACATATATGATATGTCCATATATAGCTTAATTAATAAGCAAACTGACTAATTATATACATAATCTTGCTAGCATTGTCTATATATGCATGTTAGTATGGATTGTTGTTCTTGATTAATAATAATAAACCTGCAAGGTTGTGCCTGAGAGATCGCTTTGGCAACGCGGTTCATTTATGAGCTCCCATGCAAAGATGGTTGGATCATCCTTATAAGCGACTCCGGTTATCGAGTTCTTCCTCGTTAGAACAGCCTGACCAAGTTGTGTATCATAAGTATCGATCAGTAATTAGAAATATATACTAAGAAAACATGATAATAATAGTTAACTAATTGATGAATTACGTACATTTATATGATTCTTGTACCATCCCTTGACAAGGTTATTCTTGTAGAAGTCATCTTCGTCATTGAGCCACTGCCCTTGATCCCTTGCCCACTGAATGTACTGCTTCCTCCCCCCAAAGTCGTTGTAGTTGTTCACCAAGCTCAATATCAAGTAGACACCATACTTTTTGGCCTCAGAGATCACAAAGTCTAGTCCCTGCAGAAAGTTCAACAATAAATGCTCATTAGCTCTCTTCTAACTACAGGCATACTTGCATGAATGGAACTAGTTATGTGACTTGCTTTTATATAAGAAAGTCAAGTGTATAGGTTTTTTTCCTTGTTTTCTTTTTTCAGATATCCGGCGACACACGCGACTTTGTGCATGCTGCATTGCATGCTTTTTTGGACTCATTGTCCTTAACTCCCACCATTTCTATACATGGAAGGAATAATATGTTCTCTTGGCTGGATCCATTAATCTTCCGCCAACCAGTTAGGTCTTATCCTCTCTTAGGTAACCACAAGAGCCACTCGAGTTCGGTTCAAGTGTAGTTATATATACCTTGAACATATCCTCATTGTAGTTGCCAGGAGCGGTCTGCAGTGGCCTACTTCCACCGTCGCTGAAAGCCCAAGTCCTGACAACAGTCAGCCCATGGCTCGACGCCTGCTGGAAGGCAGTGGACACCTTATCCCTCGTCGATGCGTCGGACGCCATGTACATGAGCCAGTACGCATTGAACCCGTTGGAGTAGAACGGGCGGCCGTTCAGTACGAAATGCGTGCCGCTGGTCTGCACGAAGTTCGCATTGCTAAAGGTCCCAAGCTGGAGAAGCAGGAGAACTAAGAGAGCCAGGCTAGAAAATGACTGCTTCCCCATTGATTCTGAGTCAGGACTTGGCTTATTAATTGGGAGGGGGGTGGTGGTTTGAAGTTGGTGATGGATGTTTGAGGGGTTTATATAGGGTTTTCAAAGGCATGCAAGGAAACAAAAAGTGCCCAACTCCTTCTCTTCTGCTGAGATTTTGGTGAAGGGAAGAATGGGAGAGTTTTAGATGCACATGATCACCGAATAGGCCGTTAGGGACTTTGCACTTTTTAATATGGATCAGTTTAGTTCGAGGCAGAAACTCTGTGCTGACAGTTATTGAACTGAATGAAAGCTTTGTGGGCTCCTCAGTTCCAGCAGTGGTGTCTATAGTTGCGGTATGGCTACTTTTGGTAGGAGGGAAATCAAATATAGCATGGTGGCAATATCCAAACTTGTATGACTTTCAAGACTTTTGGCAGATTATTTCCAAAGTCTTGATCAGCTATTTTAGATGATTAGATCTCCTTTGGCACAAAAACTAGGCATAATCTACTATTTTTTCTGCTAACATGGTCCCATCCGACCCCACCTCTTTCCCCTCTCCCTCAATGGAGGCCGGCCACGTGGCAGTTGTAAACCCTTTGGTTGTAAGAGCATCTCCAACCCTATTGTGACTTTGGAAAAAAGTTAATGCCACATAGGAATGACAAAATTGTATTCAAAAGTTCTTCTCCAATGCAATTGTCAAGTCAATTGTGAAGCTTATGTGGCAAAAATTAAAGAAGACATTGTGAAGTTGATTGTCTTGTTCTAGACAATGCACTTGACAATGTCTTCTCTTCCATGTCATCAATTATGAATAAAAAATATTAGAAAAAAGAAAGAAGATGAGTAGTTGTCTTAAAAGTTGCCTTGGAAGTTGGAAAAAATACTTTTTATTGTCTTCTCAATACTTTTGCATTGGAGAGAGTTTTTCTATCTCATTGTCTTTTGAGATATAATTTTGCCACATAAACAAGACATTGTCTTGTGGCTCATGCCACATAGGAACCACCTAAGACTCACAACACTTAACAAGACAATAGGGTTGGAGATGCTCTAAGTGGGTTGTAGGCCATAACATTGCCCTAATATAAATCATTTCCTACCTAAAGTACTCCTGAAATAAATCATATTATTCTGCAGCAACACAAAATCACAAATAGTACGACAATTGATACAAATGCCAACACAATGATTTGTAGTAGAAACCTAATGGGGAAAAAAAATACCACGGTACGGTTTAAGTCCAATTAAAAACAGTTTCAGTAAGAATTCACAACTCCACTACAACTTCTCTTACTAATACGACTAACAGATCAACTCCTCTACAACTTTTATTACTGATACGACTAACAGATCAGTCACAGCTACGAAATAATGGGAATATATTATAATGGAGAAATACATGGTTACCGGATGTGAAGAAAAAAAGAAGGAATCGTGGTGGATCTCCTCAAGCAATCTCCTTCGAATCAACCACAAAACTCTTTCTTATGTAATTCACACCTTTTTACTATCCCAATCTGGTCAGGGAAAAAACATATAACTCTCTCCCAATATTTGAGACCATTCTGACTGTCGAATTTGATCAAAATTGATCCCAACACCTGACTTCCGCTCGACCCACGATGGCATGCATATTGTCGGTGTATCGGTCGTATGGCTCTCCAAATCTGTCTTGCTCTCGAAAAAATTCACAACAACAAATCCTGTACACCGGTGTGTCGTAGGTATAACGTCAATATACCGTTGGTATATACGGATGGTATATTGGTGCTGTTGTATCAGCTGTACTACCCATGTGTCTATTACTCCTTTGAGCATCACTTGTCATCTTTGGCTATCGAAGTTTCTCTGACAGGCAGACGACACTCGCCCTTCATAGTGTTCTGTACATAGGAACGAAACACAACTCAATAAATTAAGGAAGACAATTAGGTCTGGTCCTGAGCATGTTCATCTGGAGAGACCTATCGAACACGAGCCTTTAATACAGAAGGACCCTTATTTTTGAAAGTTTTTTTTTATAATGAATAATTAAATAAGACAAAGTGGGGATGTAGCCTAAGGCCTCGTTTGGTTCACGGATTCAAGGAATCCGGAAAGGAAACTTGTTCCTTTCCTTTGTTTGGTAGCCACAAATTTGGGAAACACTTTCCCGACATGGGAAAAAATAGGAGGGAAAATGGTTCCTCTCATGACCCATGTAATTTATTTTCCCTCCTCGTTTTCCAACATTAATTATCAAACATTATGACAAAAGTAGACTTGATTTATTACCTATTTTACCAATTAACTCTTCATTATAATTATGTTGACATTAGATATTGTTGGAACAATGATATATTTTTTCTTTCTTTTCCTACACCAACCAAACATAGAAAAGAAAATTTGATAGGAATTCTACTTTTCTATCCCCATGGAAAATACATGGGAATTGATTTCCTTTCCGTGAACAAAACGAGGCCTAAATGTAGAGTGCTTACTTTGTATGTGAGAGGTACAAGGATTAATCATGTGTATTTTCATTTTATTATAATAAATTTATTTCTGTTTTTTTTACATGTAACATTTTACCTTTGTGGAGACGTACTTATATTTTTGCGAAAATAGCTTTTATATCCAGAAACCATTAGTCTTTGCTAAAAAGAAATACAAGGTAGAAATAATTTGATATATATAGCAAGTAAAATACAAGTTTTTGAAAACTAACAGATGGTTCAAACCAAAATATTTTTGCATCAAAAAAGAATAATACTATTATGTATATTAAATATTTTTATCAACATGCTTCGTCTTATCATTGCTAACATGCTTCGTCTTAACTCCGACTATCAAACTTCTCAGTAACTAATTGGCATCATCAAATATAGGGCTAATTAGAGGGTTCTAGAAACATCCATAAATTAGTGTTTGTGTTTTGAATATTTCCAACTTAGAATTTGGGTCTTGAGATGACGGTTGATCCATATTGACCATCCAAAATCTGTTAATAAATAAATTAAATCAAAACTCAATAAAGACAAAAATATTTCTTGGATCCTAAGTCTAATTCATCGTAAAATATTATTAACAGATTTTAGTTGGTCAACGGTTACCTTAGGACCCAAATTTTAAGCTGAACATTTTCAAGACTCGAATGTTAATTTTCGAATGTTTCTGTAACTCTGTCTATTAGCCCTCAAGTATAACCATGGTTACTTCCCCTTGAAGGAATGTATTAACTTCTAATCGTTGGAAAATGACTTGGTTTAGACTAATTCCTCTTCTACGGCTTACTCCACTCCAAATTACTTTTTTTTTTCCTCAACTCTCAAATAAATCAACGGTTACTTGTCAATTTACTTAGCAAAGATGGGTAACTATTCATTTTTTCCTTAGGAGTCAATATTTCGTTACAAATACAAAAAATGAGGTATATAATTAGTTAGTCTATACCCACTTCTTAATTTAAGATTGAATGATTTTAGATGACATTGATGACGCTACTCATGTCATGTAGCTAGCCACCTAAACTACACCCCTAAATAAATTCTCTTCACCTACATCCCGACTAATAACCGAACTATCTTTACATGGAACTGACTTCCATGGAGCGACAAAAATCGAAAATAACAGAATGTTGTCTTGTATAGCAAAGCTCTGCAACCAAGCATCAACCCTAGGTTTCACGAAACAAATATCCAAGTTTGCGTAAACTGAGGTATTTGAGATGAGAAATGCTCTCGAAACGGAAAGTTTGAATCCCACAAGTTGCTCAACTGTATGATGAAAGTGGCAGCTCTTACGCTAAAGAAATGCATCGAACCGGGACATAAATGCTGGTCTTACTGTCTAACTAACATTCTAAAAAGCTTCAGAAAGAAAAGAAAAAGAAAAGAAAAGAAAAAAAAGACTGTGTAAAGATTCATATGATAACTAAATAACGAGATAATTAAAGGTTGCTTGGAGCCAAGGAGAAACACTTGGACTGTTTACGTATGACAATGATGCATGCATGCATGCATCTATGTGCATAGGGACCGAAACTGTAATGGGAGTGGGCTACCATGAATTAGGGAGGACTACAGGTCGGTTAACCCATCTAAAAAAAAAAAAATTGTCAAATATGTTGTCCGAGCTCTCTAGCCTAGTGGTATTAGAGCGGACATCAGGAGGGGCCGGCAAGGTTCGAGCCCCCCAATTGTGTAAGTGTGATTTCAAAAAAAAAAAAAAAAAAAAACCCATCTAAAAAAAATTTAAAAATTAACAAATATATGTATAGAAAAAAAGAGTGAAGTCCATCCAAACATATATCTGGATCCGCCCCTGTATGTGCACTTGGGAGTTCCACCAACTGATCAGTTCAACTGCAAAGGTATTTTAAAACTCCACAATGAAAATCCATTGGATTGCATGCATCTTATCCCTTAATTTTTTTAGCGTCTAAACTGAAAAGGTTCAAGGTATTAAACAAAAAATTAAGTCCACGTGTCATAACCATATTGCAAGTGCTTATTTTGAGTTCCTATTTGAGTTTTTCTAGTGTAACTACCGATGCATTCGTTTGTTTGCGTGATACTTTATGTGGTGGCTTGATCCGTTATTGTAGGTCTTAACTGGAATATGTCCACAATTAAGAAGAAAACGCATGCAGTCAAGTAGATCAGTTTATCGAATGACTTACCGTGTGCAAACTCGTATTCTGTGAAGATCATGTCCCAAGGTCATAAAGTCTCTAGTTAAACATCTTACTAGATTTTCCAAACTTCTCTGAAATGTAACAACGAATATTTTTTTGGAAAGAAGATAATTGTGGAAAACGCTTCCACCGGGAATCAATCTCCTCACCACTCGAACAACAAGTCTCACCACTACCATTAGAATAGAGGGTCATTGACTATATATATATATATATATATATATATATATATATATATATATATATATATATATATATATATATATATATATATATTGAAAATTGGTAGTTATGGCGAATGCTCCCACTGGATGCCTCTCCACTACCACTTAGGCTAGAGTCATTGGCTTTATATATATATATATATATATATATATATATATATATATATATATATATATATATATATATATATATATATATATATATATATAATTTGGCTTTATATATATATATATATATATATATAGTGTCGGACATACGTGTTGCGTGTGTGTGTTTTAGGCTTTCGAAATATTGATATAGCAAAAACAACTACTATAATTTAAATATAGATAATCAAATTAATGGATTATCTTTATTTGATCTAATCCAATATTTTCTAACAATAGTTTCGAATACATGATTTAAAATCTAATCTACCAAAATTTAAATATAATATATACATATTACTAAACCTAATTTATAATTTTGTTTCTAGTCTATCTAAAAATTTAATGTAAGCCAAATTTAAATATCAACCTAATCTTATAAAAATTAAGAATTATGATTATAATCAAATTTAATTTAGTCTAATGCATACTCACAATCTAGTTAATATAAATATTAATTTAATATAATTTAACCTAATTTAAATTAATATAAGATAGATGAAATTTATCATAATTTAACTTAATCTAATGCAAATAAAAAAAATATTGAAAATTTATTTCTTGCAAGATCAAAACTTTAACATAAACCAAATTAACTTAACAATGAACAATAACAATGATGATGTCGATCGTGATGACATAATCCTAAGAAAATCAAAGAAATGAACAGAGAGGAATCGAGCAAGGGTTTGACCTGAGAGAGAATTGGTAAATCGAAAAGAAGAACCATCCTGTAAATGTTGTCACGACCCGCACCCTGTTTAGGGACACGAGCACGTGGGTATGTCCAGCCTACGCCGCAGTATCGGCGGTAGAACGCTGTAAAGGTCATCTAAAATATATAGAATCTAAGACACAATAATATAACCTGTCATCTCCGCACGGAGGAATATAACCACAACTCAATCACATAATTCTAAGGAAGATAAACACGATGATAAAGATAAAGATAAATATGAGATAAATAGTCTGAAATAGTGCCAAACCACAATCACAAGTTCAGAATCCAAGACATAAAATAATATCCCAAATAAATACTACAAGTCTCAAAGTATCATACTGGAATGTAATCCAGACAAAATCTAGGTAAACTAGGTCACTACTGGCGGTGCGTCTTCTACGAGCACCGGGTCCACAGGCTGGTCCTGGTCGTAGGCTCCATCTATGCCAAATCCGTAGTAGGTCGGTCAATCTGCATCTAAATCCTTTAAAAAATAACGGGAGTTATCCTGTCAGGATATGAGCAAGTACAAACATCAACAGCAGTTCCATGTGAATTGACAAATACTATAAGAGACAATCATAATGAAATACAAGATGGAATATCAAGACTGAAAGTAAAACGGTATAAGAGAACTGGATATCATGTCATGTGTGAGATATAAGATAAAACTGGAATATAAACAATGGAAAGTAATCTGAGGTATGATGTAAACATAAAAATAAAGTGCCATAAGATATTAGAGCGTTATGTGATCGGCTTGGGTCAAGATCAGGTTATTCCATTTGACCGGCTATGCACAGGTAGTATAAGGTCAGGCTACACCCTACGTGTGGTGAGGGTGAAGCTATGCACAAGTAATAAACAAGTAGGGATAATGATCACATAACCTCTAATAACTCCACATCCCCAAGTAGTGTAATGAATCCAGACATGTGTAACATCCAGTTTTTCAAATGAGGATAATTTTGAAATTTTGTAATTTTAATCTTTTAATAATAATATTTTAAATCATGATATAATTTTTGGTAATTTTAAATCATTTTAAAACTATTTTAAATCATGACTTATGATTTTGGTATTTTGATAGTGTAACACTAGAGACAGCCTAACCTAGAGCCTAGCCATGTGATTAGGGTGTTTCATTTATCATTTCCAGTTCAAGGGTATTTTTGTCATTTGAATTTAATTGAATTTAATATTTATTATTTGGAATTTAATGTATTATTAAGAATGGTGTTTTTTAATATTATTTAATTGATTGCCATATTTTGTGATTAGCCTAACTTGGTTTGGACCTAACCTAGATTAGTCACAGCTAGTCTTAGCTAACCATGGTTAGTGATAGTTAGTATTAATTAGATTTATTAGAATTAATGTGATTTTTAGTGATTTTTAGAGACTTTTAGTATAATTGATTTTGGGCCTATAGTTGACTTTGACTAGTGTTGACTAGGAGACTAACCTAGAGACTAACCTAGGTTATGACCACTTGGTTAGGTTAAGTGTAGTGCCCCGTCCCGCTCAGTCAATCGGAGGAATCGAAACGCCGACGGCGTTCGGCCTTAGCCTTGCAACGGCTGCTGGAAGACATCGCTCGGTTGAGGCGACCGCTCGCTCAGGTGGGGTAGTTTCGGTGAACTTACCTCATCTTTGCCTTCACATAATAATACGCATGTTTTCAACTTGCACAAGTAGGCTTAATAATAAAAGAGATGAATCCACATAGCTAAAGGGAATACTCCCGACGGATCGAAATGAGTTAGAACATGGAAAAAGGTCCAACGGTCGGCTTAGAGTTGGTGCACGGCGTGCTTTGAAAATGACACTCGGTCCTTCGTCCCGTGGCTTAGGAGAAGGAATGTTGGTCTTCGATGCAAAAGCTAAGAGTTAGCCTAAGTCATAGGCGTCGCCCACATAAACGCTTGATAAAGCATGTACGGTTTCGTTGCGCAAGGCTTGGCATAGCCTTTGCTCGTCCCTCGGGTTAAGTCGTAGGCTTGAGTAAGTTAGACAAAGTTGTGCCGGTCGACCTAAGTCTTTCCAAGTGCTGTCCCGCTCATTCTGCGGTTGTCAAGTTAAGTAGTCCCTCGATCTCAAGGCCCATCGACTTGGGCAGGAGTATCACGTAGAGCACGATTGGCTTAAGGCACGATGCACGGGCTTAGTGTCTAAGGCAAGGACTATGATTCAAGGTGAGTTTTCAGAAAGGAATATCAAATAGGCATTTATGAGTTGAACCAAATGATAGGGTAACAATGAAGGAAATGCTCGCGATCGTGGGTCGTCAAGGGGTCTCAAGGAAAGAATGCTCACGACCGTAGATCGTTGAGGGGTCTCAAGGATAGAAATCTTGGTTTTGGTAAAGGAATGACTGTGTGAGACGTCAGTTTGTGTCAAGTCTTGCATGGTCATTTGACAACTTGTCGACAAGGGCGATGAACCCTCGAGCGGTAACCCCTGGGCCATGGGGGCCGACTCAGCCTAGTAGGGAACAGGGTATAGTCGTGCGTAAGGTTTTGGCACAGGTTAAGCGGAGACTTACGACGGGGCTAGCTACTTGTCACCCCTAGTTTTTCAAATTAGGGGTATTTTTATCATTTTCAAGTTTAATAATGTTTTAGGAATTTTATTTGATTTTATATGATTTTTAGGAATTTATTTGAGTCGGTTTGAATTTTATCCAATTTGGACCCAATTTGGAGACCCGGGTAGCCTGGACCTTAGTGAGACCCACAAACTAGCTGTGTTTGGCCCACATGCCATCATAATTAGGCTAGAAATCTTTAACCTTATTTCCATGACTTAATTAGTCATTTTAGAGACTTAATTAGTCGTTTAGAATCGAACCGAATTGAACCGAACCAATCCGATTTCAATATTGAACCAAACTTAGGTTATTGGGTTGTGGGCTATTGGATCCCAACCCAATAGCCCTTGGATAGGTGGCCGGCCATGGATAAAGCCCCCCCTTCTTTGTTACTTCATGACAAAGTCTTCTTTTTCCTCCTACAAATTTCTTTCTTTTTCCAAGCTCTCTCTCCATCACCATTAGGTATGTCATTAAATCCTCCATTAATTCCCCTCTTCATTTTTGCCATTTACATTAAGTGTAGAGAATCTCATTCTCTACACTTTGCCCCTATTTTGTAGGTTTTTCTATAGAGTTGGTTAAATGGTTAATTAAGGGGGATTATAGGTAAATGGTGTATATATATGTATATGTATATATATATAGATATATATATATATATATATATGTGTATGTATAGATATATATATATAGGAATATATATGTATGTATGTATTTGTGTGTGTGTGTAGAGAGTGGTAGAGAAGAGGATGAGAGTGGTGGTGTGGTTGTGTGTGGTTGTGTGTGAGAGAGTGTGTGAAATTATATATGTATATGTGTGTGTGTGTATATATATGTATATGCGTATTTGTATATATATATATGTATATGTGTGTGTGTGTGTGTGTATATATGTAGATGTGTGTGGGTGTATAGATGTAGAGGGATGGATAGAATATATATAGATGTATAGATCTAATTAGCTATAGGAATATGTATATAGATATATATATAGATATATATATATATGTATATAGATAGATATATATATAGGGAAGTATATATATATGTATATGTATAGAGGGAGGAGAGGGAGAGTAGTAGTAGCAGCAGCAGCTGCAGAAGCATAGCAGCAGCAGCAGCAGCTTGCAGTTGCAGCAGCAGCAGCAGCATGCAGTTGCAGCAGCAGCAGCAGCTTGAGCAGCAGCAGTGGCAGCAGCTTGAGCAGCAGCAGGGCAGTCCAAACCCCCCCCCCCCATTGACCCCCCTAGCACCCTATAAAGCGCCCCCCCTAGTACTATATGTAGTGTATATATATAGTTATGTATATGATTATATAGAAAAGTTTAGTTAAGGAAATTAGAAGAAGAGAGAATGAGAAAAAGAGTTTAGGATTAGAAATTTAGAAGAGGAAAATGTAGAGAAGTAAGAAAAGAGAAGAAGAATAGGAAGGAGGGATAAGAAGAGGGATTAGAAAAGAAGAAGAAGATTAGAGAAGTAGAGAAGAGGAAGAATTAGAATCGAGAACCAAGAGAGGGAGTTAGAACGAGAGTTAAAAGAGGGGTTTTTGTTAGAAATCAAGTTAGAGGGCGAAATTGAGCCCGAAGCGTCGGATCGCGACGAAACTTGACATAGGCCTAGGTTACGTGATTTAGATTTTGCGGGTAAGCTCCCGAGTGGAAATTGGGATCGTAGGGCGCCGGTATCGCGCCGTGTCAGTGCGTATCTCGAAATATTCGAGATTTCTGCAACGGGCCGTAAGGTGGACTAAACGTCCACTTTATTTAGGTATTTTGGTAGATAACGAACCTATAGGATAGTACCCTACTACCCTAGGGAGATCGGGTCAAAATAACTAGCGTAGGTAGGCTATCTAGATTATCGCCGAGGGTAGAATTTTACCCTTAAAAATGGTAAAATAGGGATTTGGCCCACGGCCAAGATTTGAGTTTTCGAGTCCAAGATGGACTTGGATATTGGTTGTATAGGTTGGTTATGAGTAGGATTAGCTGTCTAAACCTAGTCTTGGACCCGGTTGACCACGGTTGACTTTTTGGACTAAAAGTCAACTATAGGTCAACACTTTACCCAATTTGGTCCCAAATTCCATCCAACTTGGACCGTTGACTAAAAGTCAACTATTAGTCACCAGTGACCTAGGGTTGACCTAGAGTTGACCAGAATTGACCCGTTGACCAAAAGTCAACGGTAAGTCAGTTTTTGGCCTAGATTGATCCGGATTGACTTCTAATGTTCTTCCATGACCAAGATTGACCCGACTAGACATGTCTTGACCTAGAGTGACTGAATAGGATTTATTTTGATTTAACTTTACTTTCTAAAACTTAGTATTGATACGTCTTGTTCTCTATAGGTCCTCGAGACACTGCAGTTGCTCCAGTCGACGTATTTTATCATCTTACAGGCGAGTACATTCTCTGATACTTATTCCCAATTTATGATAACTGTTATGATTCATGTACTTAGTGTTGATATGCTTATTTCCGACACATGGTTCTCACGGATTGGTATTCTTGGATCCCGACGAGAGATGTTTTCTCCTTCTTAGGTTGGGATATATTGTGCAAGCACCCTTGTAGCTCTTGCTCGATATATGGTCACTGATTCTAGAGAAGGCTAGCTACCTTCTCATTAGAATTCCGTGCAGTGACGTGTCCTGTTTGGATCCATTCTACCAGTTGGGGTAGGGGGAGTAGTAGCGTAGGCCTGTGATCAGATCCATCCCGCATTCCCGAACAGTGTGAGTCATATACCGCATATATGACTTGCCAGGCCGATTCTTGACAGGTACCCAAGCCGATCACAAGCTGAAACTACTACTCACACACATTGGATATATAGCTTGCCTTGATTTGTGTACATGCCATGATCCCGTTCTATTCTTCTTGTTCTAGCTCTAGCTTTACAGCTTACCATGCCATGATACATACATGTACACTCCATGATTCATTGTGTATGCTCTATTTACAGTCTTATAGCTTTTATTCTATCTTGAGATCTGTTATGAGATATATGTACTCGTTCCATCCTGACTGGACTGTTGATAAAATATTACAGATTTCGACGAGGGAGATTGCAGTACCTACTACGGTCCGGACGACGTAGTGGGCCTAGACTTGGTCCCGCAGGGCGTAGCTCCGCCTGACGAGACCATACCACTTGTATAGTTTAGAGTAGGTCTTTGTACTGGACTTTGTTCCCAGTTACTTTTGAGACTGTACTACTTTTTGAGACTGTATTATATTAGACTGTATTTAGAGACTGGACATTGTATGTTATTTATATTCTGGACTTGACAGGTTATATATTATTGTCTTGTTGTCTTTATCTTTCAGTCTTTACTTTTCGTCTTAGAGTTGTGATTGAGCATTATATATATTCATTGCTTGTCCTCCGTTCGGAGTTGACTATATTCTCGACAGGTTTTGTTATATATATAAACTGTTGTCAGACTAGAAAATACACAGCATTCCACGCCGTTTTTCCGGTGAGGGCTGGGCGTTGTCGCGTCACGTGCCCTTGTAGCGGGTGCGGGTCGTGACACTACTTGCGTCAAAAGGATCCTGATTAACAAAATTATACGTCAAGGTATGGCTTGTGATGCCAGTGGCCAAGTTCATATAGATGTCGACAAATAGCGGCTAACCGCGTGTATGCATTTGGATTGAGTTGAGTTGAAGGTGTGTACAGTTAGAACACAAAGTTCGGACCTAAGATTGGATTTCAACATAGACGTCGTGCTTCGGCACGAGATGTGGCGTCAAGTCTTGAGTTGTCGGCATATAAGTTGCTTAAGTTGTTTGAGTTTAAGTCGAAAAAACCACCGCAAGGCAAAGTTGGTTGAGTGACACTAACGTTCACAAGTCTTGATTAGGTCAGTTGGTGGTCAAAGTAGCATGGGCCGCTAGGCGGCAAGTTCGCGGCGATATGGTTAAGTCTTACTGAATTGCGAGGCACGGCCTTAGCAAGGGTTTGTAGCATGGTCACATAGAAAATGGAGCTTAATCGCGTAGTTGCGTCTCTGATTTTAAGCCGTAAGACAAATACGACTCGATAGGTTAACGTTGTTGGCACGAGAAGGGTCTTGAGGCAAGGTTTGAGTCGACATTGTTGTTACAAGCACGGGATGGTCTAAAGACACAAAATAGCCAAGGCGTCGGTCCTAAAACTGATCCTAAGGCAAGATTAGAAAGACAATTGATAAAAAGAGACTATGTTGCACAAAGTAAAATAACGTGCGAGTTTTGTATGGGTGGGCGAGGAGCTCATTCCACCAGTACAGTTGAGTCACTACTAAAATACCCAACTTTACCGACGGACTTTTAGCGACGAACGGATTCCGTCGCTAATAGCGACCAATTTCCGACATCTTAGCGACGGATTAGCGACAGACAACACAACATAATTTTTTTCAATTTTAAATGTAAAAATTTGTCGGGTTTCCGTCGCTACGTCGACGAACATTAGCGACGGATTATTTTTCGTCGCTTATCCGTCGCAAATGTTGGCGGCAAAATCTTTACAACATTGGCGGGAACTTTGGCGACTACCTAGCGACGGATATAGCCGTCGGAAAACACCTTTTAATTGGCGACGGTCTAGCGACTACTTTTTTCCGTCGCTATTCCGTCGCTAGATTCTGTGCCCTAACTTAAATTGAACCGACGGGGGAGAATTTTTCATTCCCCCCAAAACTCTCTCTCTCTCTCGCGGCTCTCCCTCTCTCGCGCGCGGCTCTCTCTCTCGGCTCTCTCTCTCTCTATACCAGGTCTCTCTCTCTCTCTCTCTCTCTCTCTCTCTCTCTCTCTATAATTTTCTCTAATTTTGTGTTTTGGGAGTGGGGGGGGGGTCGGCTTCGCGGAGGGTGGAGAGGGCGGGGGGGGGGGGGTGAATGGGGTCAGGGGGTCGGGGGGTGTGGGGAATGGGGGCAGGGGGTGGGGGGGGGTGGTGGGGAATGAGGGTCGGGGGGTCGGGGGGGTGGGGAATGGGGGCAGGGGGGTCGGGGGGTGGGGGGTGGAGAGGGCAGGGGGGTGTCGGGGGGGGTGTTGAATGGGGGCAGGGGGTCGGGGGGGTGTGGGGAATGGGGGCAGGGGGTGGGGGGGGGGTGGTGGGGAATGAGGGTCGGGGGGGTCGGGGGGGTGGGGAATGGGGGCAGGGGGGTCGGGGGGTGGGGGGTGGAGAGGGCAGGGGGGTCGGGGGGGGGTGTTGAATGGGGGCAGGGGGGTCGGGGGGTGGGGGGTGGAGAGGGCAGGGGGGTCGGGGGGGAGGGGGGTGTTGAATTTCCTTTGACACACTGTCCTAGGTATCTACACATACACACACACTGTCACACAAACACACAAAATCTGAATATATGTAATGTAGGAATACACGTTGGTAATGTAGAATATTGACATGTATGTATAATGTATCTAATTGATTTTTAACCCATGTCTATACATATATATGTGTAGGCAAGCATGAGATTATGAAATATAGGCCATGTATATATATGCTAGTATATAGGAATGCATGTAGGTAGGCAATGATATAAAATATAATGTAGTGTACAATGCATGTGATAGTGTAAGTTAATGAGTGGTATATATATGCAAGTTATAAATGCAATGTTGGATAATATGAGAATGTAATGTCAACATGTATATATATGTAATATGCGTTCTCTATGGCTTGTGATGGTGTGTGTGATTGCTAGACTAGGCTTGGTTAGGCCTACTGAGACTTATTAGACCTACTGCTACTTTGTATTGCTTTCACAATGTCACGTACCCTGCACTAAACATCCGATACTTCGATCCGATACCGCCGATACTACCGATATCGCCGATACCAATACTACCGATATCGCCGATACTACCGATACCGCCGATACTACCGATATCGCGCGCCGATACTACCGATACTACCGATATCGCCGATACTACCGATACCGCCGATACTACCGATTCCGATACCGATACTTTGAACCTT
Source organism: Iris pallida (assembly GCA_029216955.1). Taxonomy (NCBI): domain Eukaryota; kingdom Viridiplantae; phylum Streptophyta; class Magnoliopsida; order Asparagales; family Iridaceae; genus Iris; species Iris pallida. The sequence goes on from JANAVB010045219.1 coordinate 636,144, forward strand.
GATTTAAATACATGTTAGTATAGTGTCTTCACATATATGTTAAGAGTATATACATGATTAGCAAGGTAACTAGATACAAGTTATGATACAATGTAAATGCAAGTATACATGTTAGCTAGATAGCTTAGACTTATATTGCAATCTCCTATTCACACGAGTATTGATATCGCCGATACCAATACTCGTAGGAATAGTCCGATACCGATATACATTGTAGAGCTCTGTTTTGCTATTCTGGACATGTTGTGACCTGTGATGTTCTAAATAGGAGCCAGACACACTCCTGAGACGGGGGAGTATGTATAGTGATGTGGATTCTTACTAACTTATCATGTGAACCCATTTATGGGCCCTTCATTGAACCTTCTCATGTGCAACTTTCAGTCCATTCACAGTTCCCTATATTGTACTCTACATCACCTAGTTCACTTATATCTAACATCCTAACCCTAATCCAAATTTATGAGTATCGGTATCGGGCTATTCTTATGTTTAGTTTGTCTTACGATACAGATTTTCACATCCAAATTGAGGATGAGTCGTTATTTTGTTGATCGTACATGGATGTACAAACGGCAACACGAGAGTAGAATTGGTGTGAGTGACGATTTTCAGGCAGGCGTGGAAGTATTTCTTAATTATGCAATGAGCAAAGCTCAGTACATGGACGGTAACAAAATTAAGTGTCCATGTGTTAAATGTCACAATAGACGTTACGAAGAAGTGGTGACTGTGAGAGATCATTTGACCCGTAAGGGTTTCGTACGTAATTACGGCCTGTGGTCATCGCAAGGTGAACTATATTCGGAAAGACAGGCTGCGGAAGCTGCTACTTATGCTTTTGATGATAATGCTGCAACGGATGTCATCGAAGACCACGGATGCTCTGTTGATTATGGAGATCTGCAGAACCTTGCACGAGATATGGTGTATGATGCGGCAGGGCCTAATTTTGATCCGGAGGATCCTAATCCCGAGGCGAAGGAGTTCTATGACATGTTTCAGGACGCAGATACTTCTCTATATCCTGGTTGTGAGACTCATTCCGCACTGTCAGTGACGATGCGGTTGTTGAACATAAAGTCTGATTTTAACTTGCCACAAGCTTGCTATAATCGGATCACAGAAGTAATCAAGGAGGTGTTACCGAAGGAATCAAAAGAGCTACCAAGAAACTTCTACAAGTCAAAGATGATGGTCCGACAACTGGGACTGGGGTACGAGAAGATAGATTGTTGTCGCAACGGATGCATGTTGTACTACAAAGAGAATTGCGTATCAGAAAGTTGCAGCTTCTGTAATGCGGATCGTTACAAGCCAGTACAGGGAAAAGGAAAGTCGACTAGAAAACGACGTCCTTACAAGTATATGCATTACTTGTCGATCACGAAGCGCTTGCAGAGGATGTATATGTCTCTAAATACAGCAGAACACATGACGTGGCACAGCGAAGAACGCATAAAGGACGAAGGAGAATTGTCACATCCTTCGGATGGAGAGGCGTGGAAACATTTTGATTTGTGTCATCCAGATTTTGCTGCAGAGCCTAGAAATGTACGCCTGGCGCTATGTGCTGATGGCTTCGCCCCTTTCGGACAGTCGGGATCTCAGTACTCATGCTGGCCGGTCATTCTTACCCCTTACAATCTGCCACCATGGATGTGTATGAAGACTCCTTATATGTTTCTGACAGCTATCATACCCGGTCCTAAAAATCCGACGAATAACATCGATATATATTTACAGCCATTGGTGGATGAGCTGAAACAGCTGTGGGAGATCGGTGTCACGACCTATGATATTTCCAGGAAACAGAACTTTCAGATGAGAGATTCACTCATGTGGACAATCAATGATTTTCCAGCATACGGTATGCTGTCGGGATGGAGTACGCACGGCAACATGTCTTGTCCGATATGCATGGAAAATAGTAAGGCGTTCCGCCTTAGGCATGGAGGAAAAACTTCTTTCTTTGACTGTCACCGTCAATTTCTGCTCGCGGCCCATCCTTGGAGAAAGAATAAGGACGCGTTCAGATATAGAAAACAAGAATTTTCTCAACCTCCTGCCAGATTTTCGGGATACGATATTTGGGAAGCTGTAAAGGAATTGCCCACCGCAATGGAAGATCCATCGAACCATCGTGTCGAGGGGTTCGGACAAAGCCATAACTGGACCAAACGGAGTATCTTCTGGGACTTGCCTTATTGGAAAGATAATCTTATAAGGCATAATCTTGATGTCATGCATATCGAAAAGAACGTGTTCGATAATGTCTTCAATACCGTAATGGATATTAAAGGAAAGACGAAGGACAATCCAAAAGCAAGACAAGACATAGCCGAGATATGCAAGCGTCCTCATCTGAACTTGATACAAAGGGGTGCTGGTGGACAATTAAGTAAGCCTATAGCGCCATACACATTGAGCAAGGAAGATAGATTAATAATCTGCAAGTGGATATCTAATTTAAGATTTCCCGACGGCTATGTTTCGAATTTGTCTAGATGCGTTGATCTCAATGAACGCAAGCTAACGGGAATGAAGAGTCACGACTGCCACGTGTTTATGGAAAGATTACTGTCCATTGCTTTGAGAGAGTTGTTGCCTTCTGCTGTATGGGTTCCGTTGGCCGAGCTGTCTACATTCTTCAGGGATATCTGTTCAACTAAGCTGACGGTGCAACATATGGTACAACTTGAGGAGAAGATTGTCTTAACAATCTGCAAGTTAGAGAAAATATTTCCACCGGGCTTTTTCGACAGCATGGAGCATCTACCGATTCATCTAGCATACGAAGTCCGTGTCGGTGCATCTGTTCATTATCGATGGATGTACCCCTTTGAAAGGTAAATAAAAACCGATATAATTTAAGTGAAATTTAAGTGGATTTTACAATTCATTGTTAATTCTCAAGATAATTTGTCTCTTTAGGTACCTACACCATCTAAAGAAGAAAGTTGGCAACAAGGCTCATATAGAGGCTTCGATATGCGAATCATATCTTATCGAGGAGGTGTCAAATTTCTGCTCCATTTATTTCGATACTCATGTCGAGACAAATCGAAATAGTCCTCAAAGGAATGAAGAAGACGTTGAGGATGGAGGTATATTCAATTTAAGGGGCAAGCCTATTGGGGCTAGTAAGAAACGGTGGTTGACCGACGATGAGTATGATACCGCTCACCGATATGTCGTGTTAAATTGTGACATACAAGAAGTGAGAGATTTGGAGAAGTAAGTGACTACGCCTCGTTATAATCTCTAATTTGGTGAATTAAGTGACTACACTTATTTTTATTCTCTCTAACAGTGTATTTAGAGGTGAAGTCAAAATGAGGACACCATATATTACAGATGAGGGACTTCAAAGAGAGGTTGATTGTACCTTTCCGTCCTGGTTTCGTAAATACGTAAGTAACTGAGATAATATGTTATGCGGCTACCATTAAAATATATGCAGCTAAAATATTTAAATTATCAATACATGTTTACAGGTTTTATTGCCTGAAACAACACTCATAAATGAGAGCATTCGTTATTTGGCATTGGGACCGAAGAAGCATGCAAAGACTTTGTCAGGCTATGTCGTTAATGGCTTCAAGTTTAAGTCAACTCAGCATGCTATAAATGCCGAATTTCTCAATGACGGCTTCGATACCAAGAATTCTGGTGTTTGCATAAGAGGCACCATCTATGACGACGAGCCGGACTTTGACTATTATGGAGTGCTTCGGGAGATTGTAGATTTATAATATAGTGGCCCATATGATATGCATATTGTGATGTTCAAATGTGAGTGGTTCGATACGAGACCAAATATCGGTTGGAGAATCGATAAACAATTTGGATTCGTCGATATAAATCATCGCAGGAGGTATAGAGGGTCCGACACGTTTGCGATAGCAAGTCAGGCTGTTCAAGTCTACTATACAAGCTACCCAAGGCGTCGTAGAGATCGATTTGACTGGTGGGCAGTATGCAAGATTAAATCTAGAAATACATTTAACGTTGGAGACCCAGCATACCAAGAGGACCAGATCGAGAAGCCCCAATACATGGGACAACAGTCGGATACCATGGACGTGGAAGATGTCGATATACCTCATGCTGAGGAAAATAGAGGGGAGGAAGAGGTTGATATACAAGACTTAGCTGTCAACCAGGGGAGAAAGAGGCGTCTTGTCCCAAGTATTGAGCCTGAAGAAGAAGAAGAAGAAGAAGAAGAAGAAGAAGAAGAAGAGGATGAGGATGAGGATGAGGATGAGGATGATGATACAGATGAAGTCGACGATGAGGATGATGATATAGATGAAGTCGACGATGAGAATGAGGATGAGAACGATGACGATGACGATGAGGACGAGGACGATAACGATGATTAGATTAAATATCGGTATATATTAGAAGCACTTACAACTAACTTAGTGAATTCAGTTTAGACGGACACATTCTTATTTCAGTTTATGTTTTTGTCGTTCGATCATCTACTTATTGTATGATTTTCTTTTTACAGATGGCACTCTTAGTTCTCATTGTCTTGACGGCACTCGCCGCCCTGCTGCTGGTATATATATTTTAGTTCAGTTTTATATTCATTTACACTTCTATATTGTTAATTATATTTATGTGTTCTATTTACAGGTCATGGTCACTACCACTCGTGCTGCTGGTAGCCGTGGTGGTGCTGGTGGTGGCGGTACTGGCCGTGGTGGGCGTGGTGGTAGCGGTGGCCGTGGACGTGATGGTAGCGGCCGTGGACGTGATGGTAGCGGTCGTGGTGGTAGCGGTCGTGGTCGCCTTCCACATACCCCGGATATAGAGTCCTCCGATCCCGACCTGGAGAGCCCGGCCACAGACTCTTCCCGCCGTCGATCTATCTCTGCGACCCATCCTTCATCTTCATCGAGGCCTGAGACTCCATCCGCTAGCGGATCCGTTCCGCCCCCGGATGCACCAGCGGGTACACCATCAGTTACTGCAGGGTGGGCTCCGGAGTACCCCCGGATTCAGCTTCATCCTGCTACCGGTGAGTACATCCGCGGACCCGCGGATCCTCCGACGCCTCCAGAGAGGCCGATAGGCGAGAACCGACGAGAGCTATGGCCCGCGGGTGATACGTAAGTAAATTTAAGTTAATTTATTAAATTTGTTTCATTTATTCAAGTTAATAATTCAGTCTTTGCTTCTTTGTAGGTTTTTCCCGTATGATGCTGCCCGGATACTCGGGCAAATTATCCGGGAAAACTACCATGGCCCCTACCTCAATTTTTCTGAGGTGCCTCAGAACATGCAGTACGTCTGGCTCGAGGAGATGAAGGTATATATATATCTTTTGGTTAATTATTAATTATTCTTTAATCCACTAATTTTTTAATTACGTGATAATTTAATTTGTATGTCAGACGACGTTCTGGTGGCCCCCCCATCGCGATGAGTTGATTCGCAAGGCCTACAAAGCCGCCGCCGGAAAGAAGATACGGGATGCGGTGTACGACGTTCCTACGGCGCATTCGAGGAAGAAGTGGCTCCGGGAGGAGTACTACGAGCAGATGTTGGATAAGATGAATACTGCTCAGTACAGGGAGAAATCAGAGAAAGCGAAGGCGAGCAGACAGGCCGCTGGTCTGCATACGGGAGGTTCAAAGCCCCACGCAGCGACGCGTGCAGATTTGGTGAGATACCGCAAATTCATTTCACTATTAAATTCGGTACTATTAATATACGTAGTTAATTAAATTCGACGTATATTTCGTATGCAGGCAAAACGGGCGGTAAAGGAGGGGAGAGAGCCGGAGTCGGTCACCGCCTACGATGTATTCCTGCATACACACAAGAGGCGGGCAGACGGGAGCTTCGTCGACGCGAGGGCCAGGGCGACTGATGTAAGTAATTACGTTTATGAGATTTATATTAGAAATATAATTATTGTTAACTTAATTAGGTGAACGTAGGATTCAAATTATAACTTAGGAAAACATAGGATTTAGATTATAACTTAGGAAAACTTATAGTATAAACACATTCATTGGATAGGCTGCATATCGTGAGGCCCTTAGTCAGATTGAGCCCCCTGCCGAGGTTGTCGGCGAAACGACGCCCACCCAGACGCCCTCTTCTATGGCCGCTCGCTACGACGACGTGTTCGTAGAGTCTGTCGGCGGCTTTAATAAAGGGCGCGTCTACGGCGTAGGTTCCCTGGCGGCGTCGTTGCAGGGCGCGACTCCGAGATATCCACCGCCCCCGCCTCCTCCCGCGCCCCCGTCGGACGATATGAGGACGCAGCTTGCGACTCTCACCTCCGATATGTCGGAAATGCGGAGTCTAATGTCGGATGTGCTAGAGCGCCTTCCGCGTCCTTCTTCTGCTCCCGGTCCAGATCCGTCTGCTCCCGGTCCGTCTACTGCGGTTGCCGGTCCTTCCGACCCTGGACGTTATTCATTTGACCGTTCTGCCGAGGTCCGCCTGGTACCGGATACTGCGCTCATTGGGCTCATGGACATGATGTCGCCAGAGCAGCTCCGTAACCTTCCAGAGCATGTGTTGTCCCAGGTGCCGGCGTACATGGTGGAAGAGTACATCCGCAGAGCCGAGGCGGCGTCGAGACGACCACGCGATCCATCTCCGGGAAAATGATATTTGTACTGTTTTTTGATATTATGAATTTGGATATTTGGATATTATGAATTTGGATATTTGGATATTTGTTATTGGATATTTGATATTGGATATCATGAATTTGGATATTTGTTGATCATGTAATGTTTGGATGGATATTTGGATATTTGTTGATCGTAAATGGATGTTTGGATATTGGATATTATGAATGTGTAATATTTACGAAAAGGAAATAGAATGTTTCTGTAATTTTTTTTAATTGATGTTACATTTAGCGACGGACTAGCGACTAACTAGCGACGGATTATATAAATATTTGCAGTTACCGACGGAAGGGCGACGGAATATCCGTCGCTAACTGGGTGATATAAAATATTTTACAGGTACCGACGGAAGAGCGACGGAATATCCGTCGCTAACTGGGTGATATAAAATATTTTGCAGTTACCGACGGAAGAGCGACTACCTAGCGACGGCGAATCCGTCGACATGGTTCTGGAAATATGGTAGGTTTCCAGAGACTTAGCGACGGATAGTTGGTCGCTAATCCGTCGCTAATCGGTCGAGGATGACGACGGACTAGCGACGGATGAGCGACCAATTATCCGTCGACATGGTTCTGGAAATATGGAAGCTTTCCAGAACCAGGCCGACGACCTACCCGTCGCTAATACGTCGCTATAACGTCGAGGTTAACGACGGAATGGCGACGGAATAGCGACTGATTTTGCGTATCAGGAACCTCTCTGATACGCTTTTACCGACCTATTGACGACGGATTAGCGACGGATATTTTAATATTATATGGCATGTAAACCGACGGGAACATGTCGCTAATCCGTCGCTAAGTAGGTGAAAGACAACCGTCGCTAACCAGTCGCTAGTCCGTCGGATAATTATTTGTCCGACGGCTTAGCGACGGACATTTTTTAGCGACGACGTTTTTCCCGACGGTCATTTTCAGCAAATATCCGTCGCCACTACGTCGGTAAAAAATGTTACCGACGGATAAGCGACGGATCTGGCCGTCGCTAAAGCTGGTTTTTTTGGTAGTGAGTACTGACACCCACATAGTTTACATGTGTAGGCACAGGTAGAAGCTTGTGGCGCGGAGCTCGCTTGGATGCGTCGAGGCATGGAGTTCCTTGGCGACTCGAAGCGTACGGCTGCATGGATTAAAGACTTATACGGGACATAATGTATGGACGTCGCCTTCCGAAGCTTCCGCAGGATCAAGACTTGTAATTGAGAGATGAGAGAGAGAGCTGAGTGAACTTGTAAAATGTGAGAAGAGTGAGCTTGAGTGATTGTAATCTTGGCCTTGCGCCCCCAATGTAACCGTTGTTTCAATATCAATAAAGAGCTTCTTTGAAATAACTTGTGTTTGTTCTAAATTTCCGCTGCTATGTTCAATGTCTCTGCATGGGACTTCTGTGCGACGACCCCGTCGCAGTCGCTAAAATCGGCCGTTATGGAACCCGCCTTGCACGAGCGCAATCTAGGCTCGTACGGCATCACGCCTTAGCGAGGACGATCGCTCCTACGGGAGCGGGGCGTGACATAATGGTATCAGAGCACGGCTTTACGTTCTTGGACTATCGATTGAATTCTTTAACTCCGTTGTTTCCGCAAACTCTGAATCGTTGCTTCCGCAAAGTTGATATCGTTGGTGCGCTCTCTCGCAATTGTCCCACGAGATGTCCATACAATAAGTCTAACTATTTGCAAAATATAGGAGAACAGTTTTTGACAAGAAATAAAAGATGGTTCGCGTAAGCACGGTTGGCTAAGTTGGGCTGGGCATATACACCAAAGTTACGTCGACCTTAGAAAAGTCGAGTGCGGGAATTTGAATTGTGTCGGACGGAAATAAGATAGACTTGATTGAGTAAATGGGATGACTATCGATGGAGGTGCTATCGAACGACGATGTTATCGTCGGTGCGATATAAGGTGAGCGTGCTTGAAACTTAAGGAATCGTTCGGACGGAAATTCGAGGAAGTAGATTGTGAATCGAAGGATAGTTTGAGAATTTATTGAATGACTTCATCCCTGAGTGGTGTATGCGATAGCCTCAGGGATGTCGATCGATTGAGGATTCGGGGTGTCGATGAGTCTAGCAGCAAGCGTCGCACATATGCAAAGCCTTAGATCGTGTACGATGGAGTGAGTTGTTGTCTTGAAGTTTGATAAGTTGATTCGAATGACCTAGAAATTGATGTGCACGAAACGTGCACGGGATTGAGGATTTGTGCAAGTATGAAACGCGAAAGTGATCGAGTAAATGAAACTGAATCGAAGAAAAGTTAGGATGTACGAATGGATAACTTGATCGAGGAAATTGATACGAATCGTATACGAAAAGTTAGCACGACAGGTAGACATCATGTATGAAATATTTAAGTTTTTTGAAGTTACGCAATGGCTCGGAGGATTGGAATAAATGTTGCTCGATGATTTGAGTTAGCAATGAATGATGCGATTGAGGAAATACATTGGCCGATGACTTAAGATAAAGGGATGAACGAATACACGAAATTAGGCTTGAGGAAATTGATGTTGTGAATGAATCGAGGGATAATGATCGAACTTGAATTTGAATGTCGAGGAAATTATCCAGTCGGACGATGGCATCATTCGTACGACTCGAAATTGGTTGCAAAGGAAGATCGTCAGGTTACGCATATCGTCGATGGTATTGAGGCGTATCAAAGATCGATATGCGATAACTCGGGGGTACTCTGACTCAGCGAGTGACGATCGTGCAAGTGTTATTGTTCAGTTGGATGCCATACTTAGGATTTTGATTGAGATGAATGTTGGATGAAAATGATCGTGTCTTGATGGTTACGTTGATAGCCACAACGTCGACGATCTTGTCTTGCGCGAGCGCAACTCCAGCCTCGCTCATGCGCTGCGTCAGATTTGAGGCGATTGTTCCGTGTGAGCGCTGACATGGTAATTCATGTCGCGGGAATGATCGAACTCGGAAAATCAGGACGTGGCAACGTTGATTGTCTCGACTTGTCGGTTTGACGCGAAGGTGAATTCGAGGATGTTTGGACTTGCGACTGATGAATGAAATAAACTTGAGAATTGAGTAGGTCCAATCCGCGTATCGAAAATAAATTAGTCTAGACGCAAAACAAGAGTTACGTCCCGATGAGGATAATTATTCTGCGGGAGCGTACATGGTGATTCGTGCCCACCGTGGATAATCTGACTCGCGTGAGATCGGGGCGCAACGTATTGTTAAGCTAGACGACCTTGTGATCGATCACGTAAATTGGAATAGATGACTTAGAAAATATGGAATGTGAAATTTTGGTTAGCGACGAATTGCGGCATAGCATGCTTAAATTGAGAAGGATTGATAGACAAACTATATCGAACGTGTTTAAAAGAAATAGACTATGCGAAGATGGTTGGTTGAATGAGCGATATTGAGATGTCGTGGAATTGGTTGAACGTATGTTATCGTAGGATGGCTTTGCTGAATGACTCGGACCCCGTGCGACAAAATATTAGGATGTGTGTAGGCGATCTATGCTCGATGTTTAGAAATCGGAGTGATGCGAGCTTGGGTAGAAAACCCCGTACTATCAACTTGGTTTGACCTTAGGATGGGGTCAGTGTTGATATCGTTGTTTGGGAACTATGATTCCAATACTGACGAAAAGACATAGCCTAGCGGTTAGGCAGACGTTCCGGTGCGGAGTGATAGGAATGGTGAAGGCACCACTCATGAGGCTCGGTTGACATGCATGTAGATCAAGGACGCTTGAATGCGTGCATGATCCGACTCGAGTAGTGATGGCGGAATTCGCTATCACGAGGCTTGGTTGAAATACATGTGTTTTGGGGACGCCTAAGATATGTGCACGATCCATACTAAGTGATACGTTGAATTCAAGTAAGATTTGAGGAACGAGGAAGTGTCGAGGATTTTAAGACCGTACATTTTGAAGAAAGGTTTGAGGGTAGCACGAGCGTGGCTCGGATTTGAGAAATGCATAGGAGAATTGGGTGCGAGAGTTCTTGAATGTTGAGTAAAGTGATAAGTCGATAAGTGTACTCAGTTAGTTTCGAGGACGAAACTTTTTCTGAGTGGTGTATGATGTAGTGTCCCGTCCCGCTCAGTCAATCGGAGGAATCGAAACACCGACGGTGTTCGGCCTTAGCCTTGCAACGGCTGCTGGAAGACATCGCTCGGTTGAGGCGACCGCTCGCTCAGGTGGGGTAGTTTCGGTGAACTTGCCTCATCTTTGCCTTCACATAATAATACGCATGTTTTCAACTTGCACAAGTAGGCTTAATAATAAAAGAGATGAATCCACATAGCTAAAGGGAATACTCCCGACGGATCGAAATGAGTTAGAACATGGAAAAAGGTCCAACGGTCGGCTTAGAGTTGGTGCACGGCGTGCTTTGAAAATGACACTCGGTCCTTCGTCCCGTGGCTTGGGAGAAGGAATGTTGGTCTTCGATGCAAAAGCTAAGAGTTAGCCTAAGTCATAGGCGTCGCCCACATAAACGCTTGATAAAGCGTGCACGATTCCATTGCGCAAGGCTTGGCATAGCCTTTGCTCGTCCCTCGGGTTAAGTCGTAGGCTTGAGTAAGTTAGGCAAAGTTGTGCCGGTCGACCTAAGTCTTTCCAAGTGCTGTCCCGCTCATTCTGCGGTTGTCAAGTTAAGTAGTCCCTCGATCTCAAGGACCGTCGACTTGGGCAGGAGTATCACGTAGAGCACGATTGGCTTAAGGCATGATGCACGGGCTTAGTGTCTAAGGCAAGGACTATGATTCAAGGTGAGTTTTAAGAAAGGGATATCAAATAGGCATTTATGAGTTGAACCAAATGATAGGGTAACAAGGAAGGAAATGCTCGCGACCGTGGGTCGTCGAGGGGTCTCAAGGAAAGAATGCTCGCGACCGTGGGTCGTCGAGGGGTCTCAAGGATAGAAGTCTTGGTTTTGGTAAAGGAATGACTGTGTGAGACGTCAGTTTGTGTCGAGCCTTGCATGGTCATTTGACAACTTGTCGACAAGGGCAATGAACCCTCGAGCGGTAACCCCTGGGCCATGGGGGCCGACTCGGCCTAGGAGGGAACAGGGTATAGTCGTGCGTAAGGTTTTGGCACAGGTTAAGCGTGGACTTGCGACGGGGCTAGCTACTTGCGTCGAAAGGATCCCGATTAACAAAACTATACGTCAAGGTATGGCTTGTGATGCCAGTGGCCAAGTTCATATAGATGCCGACAAATAGCGGCTAACCGCGTGTATGCCTTTGGATTGAGTTGAGTTGAAGGTGTGTACAGTTAGAACACAAAGTTCGGGCCTAAGATTGGATTTCAACATAGGCGTCGTGCTTCGGCACGAGATGTGGCATCAAGTCTTGAGTTGTCGGCATATAAGTTGCTTAAGTTGTTTGAGTTTAAGTCAGGAAACCGTCGCAAGGCAAAGTTGGTTGAGTGACACTAACGTTCACAAGTCTTGATTGGGTCAGTTGGTGGTCAAAGTAGCAAGGGCCGCTAGGCGGCAAGTTCGCGGCGATATGGTTAAGTCTTACTGAATTGCGAGGCACGGCCTTAGCAAGGATTTGTAGCATGGTCACATAGAAAATGGAGCTTAATCGCGTAGTTGCGTCTCTGATTTTAAGCCGTAAGGTAAACATGACTCGATAGGTTAACGTTGTTGGCACGAGAAGGGTCTTGAGGCAAGGTTTGAGTCGACATTGTTATTGCAAGCATGGGATGGTCTAAAGACACAAAATAGCCAAGGCGTCGGTCCTAAAACTGATCCTAAGGCAAGATTAGAAAGACAATTGATAAAAAGGGACTCTGTTGCACAAAGTAAAATAACGTACGGGTTTTGTATGGGTGGGCGAGGAACTCATTCCACCAGTACAGTTGAGTACTGACACCCACATAGTTTACATGTGCAGGCACAGGTAGAAGCTTGTGGCATGGAGCTCGCTTGGATGCGTCGAGGCATGGAGTTCCTTGCGACTCGAAGCGTACGGCCGTATGGATTAAAGACTTATACGGGACATAATGTATGGACATCGCCTTCCGAAGCTTCCGCAGGATCAAGACTTGTAATTGAGAGATGAGAGAGAGCTGAGTGAACTTGTAAAATATGAGAAGAGTGAGCTTGGGTGATTGTAATCTTGGCCTTGCGCCCCCAATGTAACCGTTGTTTCAATATCAATAAAGAGCTTCTTTGAAATTACTTGTGTTTGTTCTAAATTTCTGCTGCTATGTTCAATGTCTCTGCATGGGACTTCTGTGCGACGACCCCGTCGCAGCCGCTGAAATCGGCCGTTATGGAACCCGCCTTGCACGAGCACAATCTAGGCTCGTGCGATATCACCCCTTAGCAAGGACGATCACTCCTACGGGAGCGGGGCGTGACATAATGGTATCAGAGCACGGCTTTACGTCCTTTGACTATCGATTGAATTTTTTAACTCCGTTGTTTCCGCAAACTCTGAATCGTTACTTCCACAAAGTTGATATCGTTGGTGCGCTCTCTCTCAATTGTCCCACGGGATGTCCATACAATAAGTCTAACTATTTGCAAAACATAGGAGAACAGTTTTTGACAAGAAACAAAAGATGGTTCGCGTAAGCACAGTTGGCTAAGTCGGGCTGGGCATATACACCAAACCTAGATTAGTCATAGCTAGTCTTAGCTAACCATGGTTAGTGATAGTTAGTATTAATTAGATTTATTAGAATTAATGTGATTTTTAGTAATTTTTAGAGACTTTTAGTATAATTGATTTTGGGCCTATAGTTGACTTTGACTTGTGTTGACTAGGAGACTAACCTAGGTTATGACCACTTGGTTAGGTTAAGTAACCTTAGCTTGACCTAAGTTAGTGAGGTTTAACTCATTGGAACTTGTTTGGAGAGATTAGGAATTTATTAGGCTAGAATGGCTTATGATTTCATAAGTCATGACTAATGACTTGAGACTTAAAGCCCATAGGCCCACACCATGTAGCTAACCCTAATTCTAATCAGCCCATGGCTGGTCATGATAGTCTCCCCATCCTATTTAATACCCCTCAAAGTTATGGCTAGCCTCCATTAGGATTTTTGTCAAGTTTTAGAAAGAGGTAAGCCCCCATCTTCCATAAATCATAGTAAATCCATTTTAAATCCTTTTTTCCCCAAACCAATTGCATTGGGTTCTAATTTTACTCCTCTTGCTGTTGGTTACAAGTATTCTCACCTTGGGAGAACTTTGGAGGAGTTTGGCCATCAAGAGGAGCACCTCTCTTTGAAGCTTTTTGAAGGATTTGACACACAAAGGTATATTCCAATCCCCTCCATAGAATTCTAAATTTCTTGCATATTTAGGGAGCCCTAGACCTAACCTAACTGTAGGAATAGGAATCCCCAAAATTTGTGTCCATTTTGTGTCCTTTTTGGACACGTATCAGTGTCGTATTGAATGTGTTTGTTGAAATGCCCCAATGGACATTTCGTGTGATTTTTGAGATTTTGTTTGAATAGGAAATTAGATTTGGGTCTCGCTTACACGTTTCTGTAGTTTTTGTTGAGTCTTAGTGTCGTGTCGAGTTGTGTCGGGCACGCGAACACGTGGTCGCGCACGCGCGTGCACAGGCTCTGTGCATGCCCTGCTGCTCGGGCGCGATTGCGACACGGACACGCCTCCTCGACACGCCAAAATTGACGTGTAGCAAGGGGCCGACACTGACACGGGGCTCCCCAATTTTTAGAGCCCCACATGTCGTGTCGGACACGCACGAGCGTGTGCACTGATTCGTGCACTGTTGCAGTCGGCTGTAAATTGACCACTGACACGCATGTCTCGTATTGCGTACAAGTGTTGTGGACATGTGGCAGGGTGTCCTATCCCTAGCCCTAGTCTAGGTCGACATATGGACACGATCACGTGTGTTGTGTCGCTCTGTGTCGTGTGCACAGACACCGTGAACACGTGTACGAGGAGTGGATTGCTTGCACTGTGTTTTACTGTTTTTGGTTTCAAAGTGATTGGACACGTTTGTGTCCACTTTTGTGGACACAAACACATCACATAGCATGATTGCAATGTATTTTCACTTTACCAACCTCTGTATTAGTGTTTTAATTTAATTTTCATAGTTAATTCTCCATTTCCCATTTAATTCTGATACACACTTTCTGTCCATATAAACTGTTTTGTTCCAGATTTCGAAATCTATTTTTTAGCAATCATTTTAACCCACTAACCACTGTTAATTACAAGTTATTAAATCTCTAACTTGTTCACCTACATGATATCTAATTGTATGTTGAAATTGGGGTCAAATTGGTGTGGTTTGGATCCAGAAATCTGAGATTTCTTTTAGGGACTGAAAACTGGTATTATTTTGAACTGTTGCTTAACATTGAAATCTGAGTTTGGGGTGAATATTGAACATGGTTTTAGAGGGGGATTTCAATGTATAAACTGAGATTGAATGGAGGGTTTAAACTATTTTTTATTGGGTTTGTTGAACTGTTGTTTAACACTTAAAACTGAGAATTCAATATAGGGACTGTTAAATGGTTTTAAGTGTGTTCATGAGTTTGTTTAAACTGATGTTTGATTCCTATAAATCTGAGATTATGAGGGGACTGTTTTGAACTGTCCTAAACTAAGATTGAATGTTGTCCTTAACTGTTAACTAAATTCTCTAAGTCCTCACTGTTTTCATGTCACCTAAACACACACACCCTCACTCTCTAGACTTACACACACATGCAATGTGAGCTCACACACATTAACACAGAACATTGTTCCTGAAACCTATCTACATTGCCCTGTCATTCACACACTTATCTACTGTCAAATATTGCACACACACATGTTAGTTGTACACACACACACATCACTGATTTCACTTTCCTGTCACTCATTCACACACACACACACATGTTAGTTGGAACACATACACATGTATCCCTCTCTCTATTTCTCTATATGTAATATAAATATTAATGGCCTATATGTAAACATAAATATTATCTATATGCTTGATATAATAATGTGGTATATAAATATATGTGAATGTTATTTATATTAACATATATAATATGTGTGATAAATATGTATGGCACATAGCCTATGGGGTGTAGCCCTATGATATAGCCTATGAGTATATGGTATGTATTCACCAATGATTGTGTGTTGGTAGACTAGTATGGCTTGGTGATGATGTGTGCTTGCTAGGATAGACTGGTTAGGCTTATAGACGGACTTGTGTAGATATGTGCTATAGGTTAGTTAGGCATGATATTGCCTAGTAAACCTAGAATAGTCTTGTTAGAACCTAGAATGACTTGTTAGACCTAGATTAGACTAGTTGACTTAGGTTTGACTTGGTTGACCTAGTTTGACTTCTAGGGTTGACCAGAGTTGACCAAGAGTTGACTTTGGTCTAGATTGACCTAGATTCATGTAGAACACATTATAGTGTATCTTATTACTATTCTGGACTTGTTGTGACTTGTGCTGTTCTAAATAGGAGCCAGACACCACTCCTCGGACAGTACTTTCATCTTGGACATTCAGTTAGCAGGCGAGTACATTCTCTGATCATTTCATATCTTGTTTAGGATTATATTCCTGCTTTAGATTACTTTACATGATGCTGACACATTGGAAACACGGATTAGTACTATATGGATCTTGTTGGACGATGTTATCCCCTTAGCGGATACATCGGGTATTCGTGTTCGTGTACTTTATCGGAAACATCGTGTACTCTTTGTATTTGTTACATTCATGTATGAAACGTGTGAATCGTGTATAATCATGTATTCACATGACCTTCGTGTACAATAACATAACTTAGCTAGATCCTTGTGTATTGATTGGGGCGGAAGAGTAGAAGTGGTTATGTATTCAATCCAGTAGATTACTCGTGTACAAACCTCTGTAGATTACTCGTGTATAACATCGTGCCGTCTACATAACCATCTTGTGCTCTGAATCACTAGCACTGTTAGTTCTCTATATATTATAGCTATTTACTTACAGTCTCTCTCTTTTTTTATCATATTATTCTTCAGATCCTGTATCTTACTCTCTAGCATGTTTATATTTTCTAACCGGTTATGATTTTGTTGAGATGTACTGTGCTCGCTCCCGTCCTGACTGGATCAAAATTTTACAGTGAATGATGAGGCTCTGGTGTCTACCCCTCTTGGTGTAGCATTAGACATCACTAGTGGCTTGGACCTACTAGCAGTTGATGATACTTCCCTAGATTAGGATGTCTTTATCTTTTCTGGATTTCTGTATTTAGATTCTGAGATGTTTTAGGATATGTATTTATTTAGACACTTAGAATTCTGGATCATATCTCTGTGTTTCATTTCTGGATATTTATCTATCTTTCCATTCATGTTCTACCTTAGATGTGATTGAGTTATATTCTGTTATGTCACCTCCATTCGGGGAGTATAACTGTTTATTACCTTTATCTGTTAGATGTTGTGACCTAGGACAGCGTTCTACCGTCGACACTGCGGCGTAGGCTGGGCATTGTTACGTCCTCGTACCCTTACTCTAGGGTGCGGGTCGTGACACGTTTTTAGTGGTGGCCCATGCAGGTCAAGTTTATGTAGTGGTATTCGAACTAGAGTATCACTACAGCCTGCAGTAGGATTAGGATATATTTTCTGAGGGTACTCAATCACAGTTAGGATTCCTTGAAAGATTCCTGGGACGACCCTTGAGAATCTTATTTAAACTTCAATTTGAAATCCTTTCCCTTGTTTTGTTCGCTCTCACTCCTTGTTTGTTGAATTTGATTTTGATGAATCGTTGTTGATTTGATTTGATTTTCCTATCGAGATGAATTTTAAGACCTGAGTTACGATATTTTCTGATAACACATATTGACGGGAATACAGGGATGGTAAAACGTCTACATGATTATGGAACCTGTAGTTTATCGCAGCCATATTAGCTAGCATGGCGGAAACATGGAGACCTGGCTTCGGATGTACGTATCTTGGTTATGAGATTTGGAATTTCTCGCAGCTATACAAGTCGGCATAGTGAGATTTCCAGACGATATGATTGTAGAGGTGTATACCCTAGTTGTGGAATCTATCGTTATTCGCAGCCTTGCTTACTGGCATGGCGAGGACTCTGAGTAACGTGATTTTGGACAGACGCATATGATTATCAGATTGTATCTTGAGAAGGTCTTAAACATATCATCTCTATCGTACCATTCTATTGTATAAATTGTACCCCATCATCAAATAACTTAGGAGTAGGAGTAGGAGTATGAGTAGGAGTAGCTTAGCTATTATTATAACCTTGTGTAACTTCTTGCTGTAAATTCTTCCTAATACAATGAATCGATGATTTTGCTAGACCTTGACTTGGATTTAATATTATAGCTCTGGTTTCAAAATGGTTTCCTTTTTTTAAACAGATAAGCAGAATAGATTTATCAATATTTTCTCTTGCCATTATTTCTTGTATTACCCTAATATATATATAGTGGACACAGATGTTTGCCTGACACGTATGCATACTACGCATGTTACCAACCTATCTAAATGCATGTTAATATGATTAATGTTAAGTTCTCAAAATCCTAGTATTCTAACATAGTGCAGTATCAGTGACTATTTCTCTGTTTCTCCATATTAAATTCGTAATTTAAATTTAAATTTCATGTTATTAGTTTTGCTTACATCACTACACATGTATGTTATATACAGGATTTCATTTCTTAAAGAAATTGGTTGAGTTTTGTGTTGAATTTGTCAAATCTGAGACTGTGTACATATTAACCCTTAACCCTGGATTCTAAGTGTTTAGTTCAATTTGCAGTTTTAAATTGTAATGTTTTGAGCCGTATACATTGTTGTGTGTAGGTATATAATGTTAGGTTTCATACTCTTACATGTTAGGTTGTGGTTGTGGTAAACATTGAGTTGGTTTTGATGTTCGAATTTTCCTAAATTTTGAAAACTGAATACATGATAACAAATTTTTTTTATTGCTTTCAAATGTGTAGTTCAATTTCGGATTAATATGTAATGTTGAGCTAAACTGAAAGATCGGACCCTTTATTTCAAGTTTTAACCCATGTACACTTGACACTCTACACTAATGTTCACAACTGCCATGAAAACCTAACCCTTCATCTCTATGTTATGTTCACATAGCTATATATATATATATATATAGTTCTGTATACATGTTATAATGTATGTAGATGCATAATTAAATCTCTACCTCCCTATACATATAGATATACATATATATATGGTTAGCCATGCATGTTATGAGTAAATAGCTTGTGCCTTGTAGACTATTTAACCAATATGCCATGAATAGTGTAACTTGATAGCTATTGTTTTGAGACCCAAATCCTCCTATACACTTCATGTATATTTCACACACACAAGCCTACTATCTAACCATATGAACATGTCTACATACACCCATATACATACTAACCACATAACATTTACATAATGTTAGCTTTTCTCTCTCTAGCACTCTCGCCTTCTATATATATTATATTGTGATTGGATTCAATGCTATTGACTTTCGTTCCTTAACTTTTGGTTTGATTTTTTTTAAATAATACCCCTTTATAGATGATTAGTAGTTATCTTATTTTATTTTCTGATAAGTACCAGTTTTCATATAGGATGGTAGACTGCCTTACAGTTTGATGATTTGTTATTTCTGTATCTTTTCCAGTTTAACACCCCTGATTGCTTGTATGTTGATACCCTATGACCGTTTTGGTTTAGCATGACTTGTATACCTAGATGAGACTTCCACTACCACCGTATGCCATGACCCTGTATGTCGTCCTTTTAAATCGTATGATTTGTTTAAGTTCTGAGACCAAGAGTCCTTCCCCGTCTCCTCCTCTGCCTCCAGGAGCGGTACCCCATACCATACCCTCAGTATGTTTGTTTCCTGACGGAGCTCAGATATCCAGACTTCTCCGGGATGTGTTGGAGACACAGAGAGTTCAGGCTGAGATCCTGAAGGAGCAGGGCCGCGGGATCCAACTGCTGTGGAATTTGGTACATTCAGGGGGAGAGCCTAGTTCTGAGAGGACGAAGAGCAGTGTATACCCAGAGCCCCGTGAGCACCCAGACTATCAACCTAGACCAGCCTACCCAGTCCAGACTCCTGTGCAGCAGGGGCTAGCTGAGAGAGTGCCTACCTGCACCTTCTTTAAGAAGCCTGGACATGTATGGGGTTATTGTAGGAAGAGAAGAGGGGTGTGCCTGTTGTGTGGGTCAGCTGCACACAGGTTGCGAGACTGTCCTGCTGCACTTATCCCAGCCAAGACTCCGCCTTCGGGAGGGAGTTCCAGCCACCAGACCTAGTTGGAGGTGAGTCCTTGACCTATATCTTAGCCAGTCTTTGAAATTGATGCACCCTACCATATTGTTGTATGTTTTGATACCTTATGATTGCTCTTGATCTAATATGACTAGAATGGCTAGATGAGACCTCAGACTGATACCACTTACCAAATCCTATATGTTATCCTTCCAATTGCATGATTTAGATAAGTTCTTTTTTGACCTTGATTGTTTGGGTTTGACCTAGAAGGGGTACAATCATCTTAATTTCGAGGACGAAATTTTTCTAAGGTGGGTAGGATTGTAACACCCAGTTTTCCAAATGAGGGTAATTTTAAAATTTTGTAATTTTAATCTTTTAATAATGATATTTTAAATCATGATATAATTTTTGGTAATTTTAAATCATTTTAAAACTATTTTAAATCATGACTTATGATTTTGGTGTTTTGATAGTGTAACACTAGACACAGCCTAACCTAGAGCCTAGCCATGTGATTAAGGTGTTTCATTTATCATTTCCAGTTCAAGGGTATTTTTGTCATTTGAATTTAATTGAATTTAATATTTATTATTTGGAATTTAATGTATTATTAAGAATGGTGTGTTTTTAATATTATTTAATTGATTGCCATGTTTTGTGATTAGCCTAACTTGGTTTGGACCTAACCTAGATTAGTCACAGCTAGTCTTAGCTAACCATGGTTAGTGATAGTTAGTATTAATTAGATTTATTAGAATTAATGTGATTTTTAGTAATTTTTAGAGACTTTTAGTATAATTGATTTTGGGGCTATAGTTGACTTTGACTAGTGTTGACTAGGAGACTAACCTAGGTTATGACCACTTGGTTAGGTTAAGTAACCTTAGCTTGACCTAAGTTAGTGAGGTTTAACTCATTGGAACTTGTTTGGAGAGATTAGGAATTTATTAGGCTAGAATGGCTTATGATTTCATAAGTCATGACTAATGACTTGAGACTTAAAGCCCATAGGCCCACACCATGTAGCTAACCCTAATTCTAATCAGCCCATGGCTGGTCATGATAGTCTCCCCCATCCTATTTAATACCCCTCAAAGTTAGGGCTAGCCTCCATTAGGATTTTTGCCAAGTTTTAGAAAGAGGTAAGCCCCCATCTTCCATAAATCATAGTAAATCCATTTTAAATCCTTTTTCCTCCAAACCAATTGCATTGGGTTCTAATTTTACTCCTCTTGCTGTTGGTTACAAGTATTCTCAGCTTGGGAGCACTTTGGAGGAGTTTGGCCATCAAGAGGAGCACCTCTCTTTGAAGCTTTTTGAAGGATTTGACACACATAGGTATATTCCAATCCCCTCCATAGAATTCTGAATTTCTTGCATATTTAGGGAGCCCTAGACCTAACCTAACTGTAGGAATAGGAATCCCCAAAATTTGTGTCCATTTCGTGTCCTTTTTGGACACGTATCACTGTCGTATTGAATGTGTTTGTTGAAATGCCCCAATGGGCATTTCGTGTGATTTTTGAGATTTTGTTTGAATAGGAAATTAGATTTGGGTCTCGCTTACACGTTTCTGTAGTTTTTGTCGAGTCTTAGTGTCGTGTCGAGTCATGTCAGGCACGGGAACACGTGGTCGCGTGCGCGCGTGCACAGGCACTGTGCATACCCTGCTGCTCGGGCGCGATTGCGACACGGACACGCCTTCTCGACATGCCAAAATTGACGTGTAGCAAGGGGCCGACACTGACACGGGGCTCCCCAATTTTCAGAGCCCCACGTGTCGTGTCGGACACGCACGAGCGTGTGCACTGATTCGTGCACTGTTGCAGTCGGCTGTAAATTGACCACTGACACGCGTGTCTCGTGTCGCGTACACGTGTTGTGGACACGTGGCAGGGTGTCCTATCCCTAGCCCTAGTTTAGGTCGACACGTGGACACGATCACGTGTGTTGTGTCACTCTGTGTCGTGTGCACAGACACCGTGAACACGTGCACGAGGAGTGGACTGTTTGCACTGTGTTTTACTGTTTTTGGTTTCAAAGTGATTGGACACGTTTGTGTCCACTTTTGTGGACACAAACACATCACATAGCACGATTGCAATGTATTCTCACTTTACCAACCTCTGTATTAGTGTTTTAATTTAATTTTCATAGTTAATTCTCCATTTCCTATTTAATTCTGATACACACTTTCTGTCCATATAAACTGTTTTGTTCCAGATTTCGAAATCCATTTTTAGCAATCATTTTAACCTACTAGCCACTGTTAATTGCAAGTTATTAAATCCCTAACTTGTTCACCTACATGATATCTAATTGTATGTTGAAATTGGGGTCAAATTGGTGTGGTTTGGATCCAGAAATCTGAGATTTCTTTTAGGGACTGAAAACTGGTATTATTTTGAACTGTTGCTTTACATTGAAATCTGAGTTTGGGGTAAATATTGAACATGGTTTTAGAGGGGGATTTCAATGTATAAACTGAGATTGAATGGAGGGTTTAAATTGTTTTTTATTGGGTTTGTTGAACTGTTGTTTAACACTTAAAACTGAGAATTCAATATAGGGACTGTTAAATGGTTTTAAGTGTGTTCATGAGTTTGTTTAAACTGATGTTTGATTCCTATAAATCTGAGATTATGAGGGGACTGTTTTGAACTGTCCTAAACTGAGATTGAATGTTGTCCTTAACTGTTAACTAAATTCTCTAAGTCCTCACTGTTTTCATGTCACCTAAACACACACACCCTCACTCTCTAGACTTACACACACATGCAATGTGAGCTCACACACATTAACACAGAACATTGTTCCTGAAACCTATCTACATTGCCCTGTCATTCACACACTTATCTACTGTCAAATATTGCACACACACATGTTAGTTGTACACACACACACATCACTGATTTCACTTTCCTGTCACTCATTCACACACACACACATGTTAGTTGGAACACATACACATGTATCCCTCTCTCTATTTCTCTATATGTAATATAAATATTAATGGCCTATATGTAAACATAAATATTATCTATATGCTTGATATAATAATGTGGTATATAAATATATGTGAATGTTATTTATATTAACATATATAATATGTGTGATAAATATGTATGGCACATAGCCTATGGGGTGTAGCCCTATGATATAGCCTATGAGTATATGGTATGTATTCACCAATGATTGTGTGTTGGTAGACTAGTATGGCTTGGTGATGATGTGTGCTTGCTAGGATAGACTGGTTAGGCTTATAGAGGGACTTGTATAGATATGTGCTATAGGTTAGTTAGGCATGATATTGCCTAGTAAATCTAGAATAGTCTTGTTAGAACCTAGAATGACTTGTTAGACCTAGATTAGACTAGTTGACTTAGGTTTGACTTGGTTGACCTAGTTTGACTTCTAGGGTTGACCAGAGTTGACCAAGAGTTGACTTTGGTCTAGATTGACCTAGATTCATGTAGAACACATTGTAGTGCATCTTATTACTATTCTGGACTTGTTGTGACTTGTGCTGTTCTAAATAGGAGCCAGACACCACTCCTCGGACAGTACTTTTATCTTGGACATTCAGTTAGCAGGCGAGTACATTCTCTGATCATTTCATATCTTGTTTAGGATTATATTCCTGCTTTAGATTACTTTACATGATGCTGACACGTTGGAAACACGGATTAGTACTATATAGATCTTGTTGGGCGATGTTATCCCCTTAGCGGATACATCGGGTATTCGTGTTCGTGTACTTTATCGGGAACATCGTGTACTCTTTGTATTTGTTACATTCGTGTACGAAACGTGTGAATCGTGTATAATCATGTATTCACATGACCTTCGTGTACAATAACATAACTTAGCTGGATCCTTGTGTATTGATTGGGGCGGGGGAGTAGAAGTGGTTATGTATTCAATCCAGTAGATTACTCGTGTACAAACCTCTGTAGATTACTCGTGTATAACATCGTGCCGTCTACATAACCATCTTGTGCTCTGAATCACTAGCACTGTTAGTTCTCTATATATTGTAGCTATTTACTTACAGTCTCTCTCTTTTTTTATCATATTATTCTTCAGATCCTGTATCTTACTCTCTAGCATGTTTATATTTCCTAACCGGTTATGATTTTGGTGAGATGTACTGTACTCGCTCCCGTCCTGACTGGACCTGTTGAAAATTTTACAGTGAATGATGAGGCTCTGGTGTCTACCCCTCTTGGTGCAGCATTAGACATCACTAGTGGCTTGGACCTACTAGCAGTTGATGATACTTCCCTAGATTAGGATGTCTTTATCTTTTCTGGATTTCTGTATTTAGATTCTGAGATGTTTTGGGATATGTATTTATTTAGACACTTAGAATTCTGGATCATATCTCTGTGTTTCATTTCTGGATATTTATCTATCTTTCCATTCATGTTCTACCTTAGATGTGATTGAGTTATATTCTGTTATGTCACCCCCATTCGGGGAGTATAACTGTTTATTACCTTTATCTGTTAGATGTTGTGACATAGGACAGCGTTCTACCGCCGACACTGCGGCGTAAGATGGGCGTTGTTACGTCCTCGTACCCTTACTCTAGGGTGCGGGTCGTGACAACATGACAGGTCATGACACAGGATTCAAAGAGCAGGGGACCAGCCCACTCTCGAATCGGTGTCTATACAAGTACATGAAACAATATCGAACAACGTACTAATATACCAGGTAAACCGGGAATGACATCTCATGACGAGATTCACGTATACTAGTCCGTGTATCCTCGTGTCGAGAATCAAGTATAACACTACAACTGAATCGGATATAGTAGATATCAAAGCAATAAAAACTATCAGAAAATGTACTTGTCTGTTGTCCTGAGCTGAGAAAATCGAAACTACAACCCACCCAATGAGCCACGAACGGTCAACTCGCACATCTGTCTCCAAATGCTGAAACAGACATTACCAACGTTCTCAGAATGGTCAAATTAGCTAGAAATACCTATCCATAAGTCCAATTCTGGACACAGGGACAAAACGATAATTTCGGATCAAAATGGTGTCCGCCATTGGACCCACTTTGCACCGAAAAATGTGCCAGAGCCTACGATCTCTAAAGTCATCAAACTATATGTCTACAGGTTCGGTTTGCCGAGATGAACCCAACCGTATGTCCAAAGTTGGATTTCGGTGGGCCGTGCACAAATTCGCCCGTTGGATCGGATCGCGGGCCCGCCAAAATAGCGTTCCGATCGACCGTTTCAGAATCGGACAAAACTTGGCATACAAGACCAGAAAAATGATGCGGTCCTGTTGGCTCAAGTTTCGTCTCAATATGACGAGCGTGCACAAAGTAATTGACAAATATACAAAAGGCCGATACGGTGAATTTTTTGACGGATACGCATGAAATTCGTCGCGCACACGCGACCAATTTGAATTCCGTCAAAGCCTACACGTCCACGAAGTTGATACGCACATTTTGATACTTTTGGTTCGCGACCACGTCGCCCGGAATGACGGGACAGACGGCGTATCGGGACAATTTTTCTAAAATTTCAGTTTTGAAAATCAGTTTTTTCTCCAACTTCACAAACCAATAACTTTCTGTACAGTGCACGAAATTTAATTCTACAAAAAGGGTTTTAAAACCCTATAGGTTTTCTACAAGTCTCTTCAAACCGATTTTGAAAACTCGCAACACGCTGGTCGCAAATCGGCCACAGAGTTGGGGTTTCGGGACAGTTTCTAAACCCAGAAAATTGAGTTTTTTCTCGATTTTGGAACTCGTTTTTCGTCGCACATGATGCGAATCGGCACGAACTATTTGAAGAAAATTAACGGTGTATATGTTAGGATCATACCTGACCAAGTGGTTCGCAAAACGACGGAGCGAGGAAGGAGAAATCTATTTTCGAAGTTGGCTCTTCGCTGACAGTTTTCGCGTGCGGGTGGGCTGCTCGTTGCGCGTTTTCCGGCGATGGACGGCCACGGGTTGGTCGACGGCGATGTCCAGGTACACGTTGGATTGGGGGTGGCGGCTAGGATTTGGGTTTTTTTTCTTTCTAAAATCCCTCTCTCTCTCTCTCTCTCTATATATATATATATATATATATATATATATATATCGCTCGGGTTATACAAGGAAACGGGGGGAGGGGCTCTCGGATTAGCTACTGCTGCTGGTGGTTTCTAATGTGGCGCATGTGTGCTTTTGTTTTTTTTTTTTTTACTTACAATCAATTTTGGCTTATAAGCTTCTATTTTGACTTTTCATTTTATATTTTTTTTTCTTCTTTATTCTTTCTTTAACCTTAAACCATATATATATATATATATATATATATATATATATATATATATATATATATATATATATATATTGCCTATCCAATGAGCACACCTCCTAAATGAGCAAATGAGTACAATTATCTATATCCCTTGGATGTTATCTCAACTAATCTAATGGATAAAATTTTATCCTCTTATTAAGGAAGGGATATAGATAAATATTGACCACAAAAGGAGAATATTAATGATCAGATTCTCTTCTTAGCTTTTTTTAGAGGGTGAATATTAATGATCAATTTTAAAAATAGTAATATTAATTCTAATATTAATCTTAATTTTATTAGTATTAAAATTAAAATTAACACTAAAATAAAATTTAATATTAAAATTAACATCGATATTAAAATTAAAATTAACATTAACATTAATATTCAAATTAATATTAACATTAAAGTTAACATTAACATTAAAATTAACATAAATTTTAATTTTAATCTTAATTTATTCTTAATATTAATATTAAAATTAATATTAATATTAAAGTTAATGTTAATGTTAATGTTAATGTTAATTTTAATATTAAAGTTAATGTTTTTTTTTGAATTAATATTAATATTAAAGTTAATATTAATATTAAAGTTAATGTTAATGTTAATGTTAATGTTAATGTTAATGTTAATGTTAAAGTTAATGTTAATGTTAATATTAAAGTTAATATTAAAGTTAATGTTAATATTAATATTTATTTTAATTTCAATGTTAATGTTAATTTTAATGTTTATGTTAATTTGAATATAAATGTTAATATCAACGTTAATTTTAATATTTAATTTTATTGTAGTGTTAGTTTTAATTTAATTATTAATTTTAATACTAATAAATTGACATTAATATTATAATTAATATTACTATTTTTAAATTTGATCATTAATATTCACCTTCTAAAAAAAGCTACGAAATGAAAGGAAATAAGGGAATCCGATCATTAATATTCTCCTTTTGTGGTCAATATTTATCTATATCCCTTCCTTAATAAGAGGATAAGATTTTAACCATTAGATTAGAATTGAGATAACATCCAAGGGATATAGATAATTGTGCTCGTTTAATTTAGAAAATATTGAAAAATTTAATGACCAATTTTTTTTTTCAAATTTTGGTTTCAAATTTATTCAAAAATTTAAATAACCATTTTTTTAACAAAATTAAATAAATTTGGCTTCAAAATTTAAATGGCCGGGCAAATTTAAATGAAACAATTTTTTTTAAAGTACATCGAAGTAAACTCAAGAAAGAGCATCGAAACAAACTCAAGAACAAAGCCTAATTTAGATTATGTTAAAAAAAAAATTAGTGATTTAAATTTTTGATATTCTCTAAAAAAAAATTGAAATCTAATTTAAATCGACTAAATTTTCGATATTCTCTACAAAATTTAGTTTCTATTAAATATTTTTCGGTCATTTAAATTTTGAAGCCTAATTTAGTTTCTTTTAAAAAATATTCTCTAAAAATTGCGTTCATTTGAAACCTAATTTAGTTTCTTTTAAAAAAAAAGGTCATTTAAATTTTGGATATTATCTAAAATATTTTGAGGCCTATTTTAAATCTTTTAAATTTTCGATGTTCTTTAAAAAAAATTGTTTCATTTAAATTTGTCCGGTTATTTAAATTTTGAGCCAACTTTTTTTAATTTTTAAAAAAAATTGGTCATTTAAAATTTTGATATTCCGTAAAAAAAATTTGAAACCTAATTTAAATTTATTAAATTTCCGGTATTCCCTACAAAATTTATTTTCTTTAAAAAGAACCGGTCATTTAAATTTTGAAGCCTAATTTAGTTTCTTTTAAAAAATATTCTGGTCATTTGAAACCTAATTTAGTTTCTTTGTAAAAAAATCGGTCATTTAATTTTTCCTTATTCTCTAAATTAAACGAGCGTAGTTTTTTTTTTCCCCTCAATTTCTCTCTCTTGTATATTAATATAGCATTCGAAAGATTTGGAAGATTTGGAGTTTCTATTTGTGGATGTAGAGATTTGATCTAAATCTTAGTTTTAAATCTAATCCGATGGAGGAGATAGGGATGATAATGGGGGTGGAAAAAATAGGGGGTGAATCCGATCCTCACCTCTCTCTCTCTCTCTCTCTTTCTCTCTCTCTCTCTCTCTCTCTCTCTCTCTCTCTCTCTATATATATATATATATATATATATATATATATATATATATATATATATATATATATGCACACACATACATACATACATACATACATGAAGAACAGTTTGGCAACTCTAGAGGGGGGGTGAATAGAGTATATATATAATGACCAATTAAAAAATTACTCTTTCACGAACAATGAATAATCAGAGTAAAATGCGGAATGTAAATGAAAGACAAGAGAGCATACGCAAACACAGCAATTTTAACCTGGTTTCCCTCGTGGAGGACTAGTCCAGGCCTGAGAACTCTAGCTCAGGATTAAATCCACTATTTGTGAAATAGTAGCTTACAACCCGTGCCTTTACTTCAGAAGAGCACGTCAACTTCTTACAGAGAATCGCAGTGGCGATTGCTTGGAATTGTCCAAGCGATTTCTTCACTCTTGTACAAGAATCCTAACTGAGAGATGCTGAGCACTCGAGACTTAGGAGGCTTGTGGCTAGTAGATGGGAAGGGTATGGCTTATAGAGCTTGTAGGAGAGAAGAGAAGAGAAGATTGAGTGATTTTAAAATGAGAGAATTCATGCCCTATTTATACTGATTTTTGAGGCAGAATTCGGCCAGAATTCGGGTAGGAGAATTCAAAAAATTTGGCCGTTGGACAGCTAGCAACCAGCTAACCCTAAAATTAGGGTTCCTGATTTCTAGGGGACAGAGTTCGGCCCGAACTCTGTGTGGAGGCAGAGTTCGGCCCGAACTCTGTCTCCAGAGCACAGAGTGATTCTAAGTGGGACTTGTGGGCAATTTTGTTTTGGTGGAGCTTGGGATTTTGGGTAGGCTTGTAGACTAAGTTCCAAGAGCTCAGCATAACTCAGAGTACATACTTCTAGACTCAATGAAATGAAAAAGTCAGACTCGAAAATATACTGAGAGTCGGAAACTGAGCTGTCGTTTGTCCCGAACTGAAAGCAGACGTCGTGTGTCGTATTGAATTTATACAGATATTATTTAGTCAATGTAGTCAATATTTGGTTGACTGTGACTTTGTGTCAACAATCTCCCCCATATTGATAATTGACAAAATAATATATGTATATTTCAATATTCATACCTTGACACAGTTGATTACAACATAGCTCCCCCATAACTGATGCAGAGCTAGAATCGGATAGCTCCCCCGTAATCAGTGAACGGTTCCGAGCTAGAAGTAGTAGCTCTCCCCCGTAAACAGTGCATGTACCCTGTAACCTGATAGATAACATATTCCCAGAACGAGCACAGATATACACAGATGAATGCATAGAACCTGCATAGAACCTGTAAAAGTTTCCCAAAACAAGCCAGCACAAAAATATACATATGTTTCTCCCCCTTTTTGGCAGTTAGCAATATAAATAAGCAATGAATAGTAATGCAACCACACCAAGAGAAAAAAATAGTATAATACTAGACAAGAGAGTGCATTGGCATAAAAGAAACTACGAGAAATAGCATAAAATGATATCCACCAATCAGAATGTCAAACACATCATCAGGGTTCTAAGATAAAAATCCAGTACATAAATCCATAACTAAATAACTAAAAACATAAAGCAACTAAGACCATCAGCAGTGGCAGCAGCATAACAAGCCAGTCTCCATCACGGAGCACCAGAAGGTCCTGGAACATCTGAAGAACCAGGGAAAGGGCCAACGAAAAGATCCTGGAACATCTGAAGATCCACAAAAGTATCATCTGGATCCATATACTGTATGACCCACGGATCGTCTAGACGATGACCCGAGCGATGTGGATCCCGCTCAATAGGCACATGCAAATCAGGATGACGAGCAAGCGAATACCGCATATCATGCAGAGAGTTCCCAAGGGCACTAATCTGCAGAGTGGTACGGTAATCCTGTTGCGTCCAGCGATCATCCTCAATAGCAAAACGATCGCGAAGCATAGTCTGAAGCGAATCCAGGTTGGCAGGAGGTGCAGTCTGACCGAGCGGAGGGGCGTCAGGCTCCTCATCAGCAGTCAACTCAGTAGTAGCAACAGGCTGAAGGCGTCGTACCTTAGATAGAAAGGTAGGTGCCGGCAGGAACGGACAAGCATCAAGTGGTATACGAAAAGCACGAAAGATCATAGGAAGATACAGAGGATAAACCAAAGCTCGTGGTTTCCTCCTACAGCGAATCATCCAGTCCATCATAGTACGTGAAAGATTGAAATGAATTCCAAAGTGAAGATGATAAAGAGCAGAAATGTCAAGATAAGTGATTTCATCAGGGGAACCGATCTTGGGTAGAATGGTATTAGAGATGATCCAATGAAGATCAGAAAAATATGGGTTGAGATATTTCGTCATGAGCTTTCGAGGACGTGTGTATGGAGTGCACAAATCGTCCTTGAAGCTTTCAAGTGAAAGTCCGTTGGGAAAACGGAACGAGCGAGCATCAACAAGCCTTTCCCAAGAACTTGGCTCAAGAAGATCAAGATATTCGGCTAGTTCAAAGTCATCAAACGAGATATCGATACCAGCAACTCGTGAATAAATACGAAGGTCATCAAAGGTTAAGTTGCAGTAGAACATTTGAACAGCATGAAGATAAATAGCAGAAGATGTAGTGACTAGTTCATCAAAATAGAGGTCATGGAATAAAGAATCATATTGAGAGAATATGGAAAAATTGATAGGATGTCCTGTGAATACCTGACGATTCCGAAAGTCACTAAACCAGTTGTTTGATGCATCAAGTGAGACAAAAAGTCTATTGTCATAAGTGGAAGGATGTTGAGGACGAGGTGGATTGAACAAAGGGTGAGGTGGTTGAAGTTGTTCAATGATTTGTTCAATTGATGGAGGAGAATCCGAAGAGGAAATACTCTCAACTCGAATCCTCTTCCCGCGATTGAACAAGCAAGGAGCCATTAAAAGATTTAAAAAAAAATGGTACCTCAAACAGGTAAAGAACAATGGAGGAGAATGGAGAGGAGACACCTTTTTCTTGATTTGAGAAGCAATGAGGCACTCTAGATCAAAAACTAGGGTTAGGGTTTCAAGGAAAGAGTGTGTATAGGTGAGAAAAGGTGGTAATAGTGAAGGGGAGAGAAAGAATCCCGACATAAAGTAGGGTTTTGTCTTTGGTCGGGTAAAATATTGACCATTGGATTAGAATAGATCCAACGGCAGAGCCAGATCCCGACCCTGGAACCAAGGGACCGAACTCGGCCCGAACTCGGATAGGAGCAGAGTTCGGCCCGAGTTCTGGATCATTGGTCCAGAACAGAACAAAGGCTAAAATGAAAACAAAAGTTGAAGAATAACAAGAAATGATAACAAAGAAAAAGATTTAAGAGTTAAACAAAAGAAAGTTGAGGACACCAAAGAGAATAGAATAGATAGAGAAGGAGATGTACACAGAGAACTTTTTAGAAAATATCAATTAGGCAATATTAAATCGAAACGAGCCATATAATAAATAAGGATATATATTGTGGTTCAATAGTCCAAATTTGCCATGGGTTAGCTGCAGGGGCCGGATCCCAGCTAGCGGTAGTCCTGAGGACTAGTGCACCGTGTCGCTTAGGCTTTTACGCCTTGTTGTCAGAAGGACCCTTTCGGCTTGTACCCATACCAAATTCTTCGTAAAAGAATCACAATAAACTCGATATTTACGCAGGTGAGTTTCAATTTATGACTGCTTCATCTAAGATTCCAAGTTCACGACAAAGAAAATTGAAACGCTCTTCGGATAGTGGCTTAGTAAAGAAATCTGCCAGCTGATGATCAGTGTCAATAAATTCTAAGTTAATCGTGCCATTTTGCTGATGATCACGCAAAAAGTAGTGTCTGATCTCAATGAGTTTAGTGCGTGAGTGGCATACAGGGTTCTTAGTCAAATTGATGGCACTAGTATTGTCACAGAATATAGGAATATGCATGAAAGATAACTTATAGTCTTCCAGGGTTTGCTTCATCCACAGAATTTGTGCACAACAACGCCCAGCTGCTATGTATTCAGCTTCTGTTGTGGATAGTGCAACAGAGTTCTGTTTCTTGCTAAACCAGGAGACTAAAGCTTTTCCTAATAAATGACACGTGCCGCTCGTACTTTTACGGTCGACCTTGCATCCAGCGAAGTCAGCATCAGAGTAACCAATAAGATCAAATGATGTTGACTTGGGATATCATAGGCCTACTGTAACCGTACCCTTAAGGTATCTAAAGATACGCTTAACTGCGGTCATGTGTGATTCCTTAGGATTAGCTTGATATCTAGCACATAGGCAAACACTGAACATGATATCGGGACGACTAGCAGTTAAATAAAGTAAGCTGCCTATCATACCTCGATACTTACGTTGATCAACAGGTTTGCCGCTCTCATCTGGTTCGAGTTTGGTTGAAGTGGCCATTGGCGTGCTGATTGGTTTGATGTTGTCAAGATCGAACTTTTTCAGCATGTCCTTGGTGTACTTTGATTGGCAGATGAAAGTTCCATTAGCCAGTTGTTTTACTTGCAGACCAAGAAAGTAGTTGAGCTCTCCCATCATGCTCATCTCAAATTCCGTCTGCATACACTTGGCAAATTCTTGACAAAGAGTTTCATCAGTAGACCCAAAAATAATATCATCAACATAAATCTGAATTAATAGAATGGTGTCTTTGAAGGATTTGATAAACAGTGTAGTGTCAATTTTCCCTTTAGAAAAACCTTTCTCAAGCAAGAAGCTGCTTAGCCTTTCATACCAAGCTCTGGGGGCTTGTTTAAGGCCATAAAGCGCTTTCTTTAGCTTGAACACGTGGTCGAGAAATTTGTGATTTTCAAAGCCAGGGGGTTGTTTGACATAAACTTCCTCCTTAATAAAGCCATTCAAGAAAGCACTTTTAACATCCATTTGAAATAATTTAAAGTTTTGAAAATTAGCAAAAGCACAAAGCATCCGAATGGATTCTAGTCTAGCAACAGGAGCATACGTCTCATCGTAGTCGATACCTTCCTCTTGGTTGTATCCTTGAGCTACTAGACGAGCTTTGTTACGTGTGACTGAACCATCTTCATTTACTTTGTTTCTAAAAACCCATTTAGTACCAATTATAGAGTGATTAACCGGTCTAGGAACGAGTTCCCATACTTGGCTTCTCTCGAATTGGTTGAGTTCTTCTTGCATAGCAGAAATCCAAAATTCATCATTAAAAGCTTCAAAAATATTTTTAGGCTCTACTTGTGAAATGAAGGCAGTGCTAGCAACAGAGTCTCTTAATGATGATCTAGTAGTAACTCCACGTGAAACTTCACCTATGACTAAATTTTCTGGATGAGAAGGTTTGAAAGAGAATTTCTTAGGCAAACCCTCCAGAGAATTAGTTTCGGTTGAAGTATTCATTGGAGTAGAAGTTGATGGCTCAATGTCATCATTAAGAGTATTTGCTGTACTGTTGTCTTCATCAAAAGTCACATTTGTTGACTCTTCCACAATAAGTGAGCGTTTATTGAAAACTCTATATCCCTTACTCTTGGCGGCATAACCAAGAAAGATACCATCGTCAGCTTTGGCATCAAATTTGCCTAAGTTGTCTTTGGTGTTAAGGATAAAACATCTGCAGCCAAAAACTCTAAAATAAGAAACATTTGGGGTTCTCCCAAACCAAAGCTCATAGGGTGTTTTCTTCGAAATGGGACGAATAAGCACCCTATTCAAAATGTGGCATGCTGTACTTACAGCCTCTGCCCAAAAATATTTCGGAAGAGAAAATTTATTCAACATGACTCTAGCCATATCGCCAAGAGTCCTATTCTTCCGCTCCACAACACCATTTTGTTGAGGAGTTCTAGGACAAGAAAATTCATGATCAAAACCATTTGCATTACAAAAACTTTCAAAATCTGAATTTATGAATTCGCCTCCATGATCACTTCGGATTCGAGTAATCATGTAGCCTTTTTCGTTTTGAACTTTATTTACAAAAACTTTGAAAACAGAGATAGCGTCGCTCTTATTAGCGAGAAAGAAAACCCAAGTAAATCTCGAAAAATCATCAACAATAACAAAAGCATAAAGTTTGCCACCAAGGCTAGCTATTCTACTAGGACCAAATAAATCCATATTAAGTAATTGCAAGGGTCTAGTAGTACTTACAGAGTTGATGGAATGAAATGAGGATTTAGTTGCCTTGTTTAGTTCACATTCGGCACATACCGTGACCTTTTTGAATGTGATGTCAGGCAATCCTCTCACTAGCTTCTTGATAGAAAGCCTGGATATAGCATCCATGTTGGCATGACCGAGGCGCTGGTGCCAAAGTAGTCGTTCGTCTTTGTGGGCATATAAATATCTACCTGCATGGTTAGTATTTATAGAGAGATAGAAAATATAGATATTGTCCTCTCTTTTCCCTTCAAAAGCAATGTCTTCTGTTGACCTATCATAGATATAGCAACAGTTTTGTCCAAAGTTAATATCATATCCATGATCAGCAAGATGGCTAATGCTGAGCAGGTTATGCTTTAACTCGGTCACTAGGCAGACATCCTTTATAACAGGAGAAGGAGGATGACCAATGATACCGTTACCTATTATGTGCCCTTTGAGATTGTTACCGAAGGATACGTATCCTTCTCTTTTCATCGATAGTGATGCAAAAAGATTTGCGTCTCCCGTCATATGTCGCGAGCATCCACTATCGAGAATCCACTTACTTTCAGTTGAGGAGGGAATGTCCACCTACATCAAGAGTAGATGTGACCTTTGGTACCCGAGTTCTTGAGGATCCTGAAAAGTTAGTCTTTGGGAACCAAGCATATATCCTTTTATCTACAAGTCTTCTAACTCTGCACTGTGGTGAGATGTGTCCATGTAATCCACAATAAGTACAGATAGCATTCTTATTTATACTAGGAGCATGAGAATAATATCTATAAGCAGCAGGATGAGGATGGACATGATGTGAAGAGTTAGAATGGTGAAGATGATTATGCATGGAATAAGTGGCATGGTGATGGTGTTTATGAGGCATAGAATGATGGTATTGTCTATGATGTGTGACATGCTGATATTGTCTAGATGGCATGACATGATGATTTTGTCTATATGGTATATGAGGACCTTGTCTATATGGCATTGCATGATGATCTCGTCTATATGGCATGGCATGATGATTTTTATGTGTGGAGTGATGTTGATTGTGTCTTTGTGCATGATGCTTGTGTACTAAGTGAGAATTGTTCTTACGTGCACGTGGTTTGTGAAAGTTTGTGTATATAAATGCATGGTTATGTGCTGCATGAGAATGACTTGGTTGACTAGCATGAGTGGTATTGTGCCCATGTGATTGGGTTTGAGGTTGAATAACCTGTTTACCCAATTTGGTTTCTAATCTTTTAGTAGCAGCTTGCAGTTCAGTAACCTTAATATTTAAGCCATATATCTTAGTCATGGAAATCTTGTGTCTACTCTTTTCTTCAGCAAGCAATGTGTTGAGAGTAGTGATTTCTTGAGTTTGTTGCTCAATACGTGCTTCAGCATCATGTAAGCTTAATTTAAGCTTGGATACTTCATCAGTGTCATTAGTGGGTGATGTGTTTCTAACATTATCAAGAAGTAAAGAAATTTTTTGTATCTCATCTTCTAGACTTTTGATTTTGTCCTTGGCATGTTTATATTTACCGATAACCTTTTTGTGATCATCAAGTAAATCGGTGAAAGCATCGCCAAGTTCATCAAAAGAGAAGTCATCTAAAGTTTCGTTTGATACCTTGGTGGAATTTGCCATGAGGCACACATTTGCTTTGTCTTGAGGAGAGTTCTTTTCTTCCTCGGAGTCACTTGCTTCGCTTTCATGCCAAATGCTTGTGTTGGCATACCTTTTGATGAGTTCTTCTTGTAGGGCTTTTCATACCGGTTGCTTTTCTTTAAGAGCGGACAGTCTCTTCTGACGTGTCCAGTCTTTTTGCAACCATAGCAGATTGGTTCTTCTTCATCGTCTTCTTGTGGTTCCTTCTTTCTTTGATTGAAGCGAAGAAATTTCTTGAAGTTACGTACCATGAGAGCTTGGTCTTCATCATATGAGATATCGTCTTCAGTCTCATCGTGATCAATCTTTCGTCGATGAACTTTGAGTGCGATCTCCCTGGTCTTCGGAGCAGGCTCTTCGAAGTCCTTGAGGTCAAGCTCGTGAGTCATGAGCTTGCCCATCAAAGTCTCCATAGACATACTTGTGAGATCATTTCCTTCTATGATGGCTGTCACCTTAGGGTTCCAAATCTTTGGTAGCCCTCTGAGTAGCTTGCGGATCTTCTCATGGTTTGAGTACTGCTTACCAAGCGAGGATAACGGGTTGATGATGTCGAGGAATCTTGTAAACATTTGAGTGATCGTCTCATTTGGCTTCATCTTGAAGGCTTCGTACTCTTGAGTGAGACGGCTTATCTTAGATTCCTTGACTTGAGTGGTTCCTTCATGCGTCACTTCCAGAAGTCTCCATACTTCATGAGCAGTGGTGCATGTAGAGACCCTGTTAAACTCGTTCCTGTCTATAGCACAGAATAAAGCATTAATAGCCCTAGCATCTAGACTTGCCTGTTTCTTCTCCTCGACAGAATATTTGTCGTGTGGTTTCTCAATGAGGTCACCATCGACAACTATCCTGGCGGGCTTTTTGTAACCGTCAGTGACGACAGTCCACAGGTCAAAGTCTAGAGACTTAAGATAGAAGCTCATCCTTGTTTTCCAATATGTGTAGTTAGTCCCATCAAATAGGGGAGGCCTATGAGTGGACTGACCTTCACCATGATTGGAAATCAAGGATTGTGTGGTTGCCATGGATCAGCTCTTAGGATGTTAGTCCTTGTAAAGAGAACAGAGCTCTGATACCAATTGAAGAACAGTTTGGCAACTCTAGAGGGGGGGTGAATAGAGTATATATATAATGACCAATTAAAAAATTACTCTTTCACGAACAATGAATAATCAGAGTAAAATGCGGAATGTAAATGAAAGACAAGAGAGCATACGCAAACACAGCAATTTTAACCTGGTTTCCCTCGTGGAGGACTAGTCCAGGCCTGAGAACTCTAGCTCAGGATTAAATCCACTATTTGTGAAATAGTAGCTTACAACCCGTGCCTTTACTTCAGAAGAGCACGTCAACTTCTTACAGAGAATCGCAGTGGCGATTGCTTGGAATTGTCCAAGCGATTTCTTCACTCTTGCACAAGAATCCTAACTGAGAGATGCTGAGCACTCGAGACTTAGGAGGCTTGTGGCTAGTAGATGGGAAGGGTATGGCTTATAGAGCTTGTAGGAGAGAAGAGAAGAGAAGATTGAGTGATTTTAAAATGAGAGAATTCATGCCCTATTTATACTGATTTTTGAGGCAGAATTCGGCCAGAATTCGGGTAGGAGAATTCAAAAAATTTGGCCGTTGGACAGCTAGCAACCAGCTAACCCTAAAATTAGGGTTCCTGATTTCTAGGGGACAGAGTTCGGCCCGAACTCTGTGTGGAGGCAGAGTTCGGCCCGAACTCTGTCTCCAGAGCACAGAGTGATTCTAAGTGGGACTTGTGGGCAATTTTGTTTTGGTGGAGCTTGGAATTTTGGGTAGGCTTGTAGACTAAGTTCCAAGAGCTCAGCATAACTCAGAGTACATACTTCTAGACTCAATGAAATGAAAAAGTACAGACTCGAAAATATACTGAGAGTCGGAAACTGAGCTGTCGTTTGTCCCGAACTGAAAGCAGACGTCGTGTGTCGTATTGAATTTATACAGATATTATTTAGTCAATGTAGTCAATATTTGGTTGACTGTGACTTTGTGTCAACAATACATACATACATTATACATACACACACACATATTATATATTTACACATATACGTATATATTTATTTATATAAAATAAACCCATAATATTTACCCATTAATATAAATATATATATTTATATATATCCCATAAATGGAATAATACCTATATATATATATATATATATATATATATATATATATATATTATATATATATATATATATATATATATATATATATATATATATATATATATATATATATATATAAAATATATATATATATAATCAGAATTTATTTATAAACAAATACTAAATATTTTATTTTATATATATTAAATATATTAAAGCTTTTTTATAAATAAAAACTCTATCAATAAAATACCTATTTAACTAATAATATAAAAACACTAAAAATAATATTTAAATAATATTAAAAATAATGAAATATTATAAATGACTATATTAGTCCTATTCAGGAAAGTGGGGGTGACAAATCTATCCTCCTATAAAAAAAATTTTGTCCTCGAAATTACAGCAAACTAGCACAATAACAGTAGCAAGAACAAAGGAAAAAAATACCTCAAGGCTCGAAGGGATAAGGGTAACGCTCCCGCATCTCGTCCTCCCTCTCCCAGGTAGACTCTCCTGGAGAGTGATGCCTCCATGCGACACAAACCAAAGGAATAACTTGGTTCCGGGGCACCTTCTCATGACGATCCAGAATCTCCATAGGCTGCTCTGAATAGCGGAGAGTAGGCCCCACCTCTAACTCGGAGTGATCCAATACGTAACTAGGGTCTGCCACGTACCGCCTCAACTGCGACACATGGAACACGTTATGGACTCCCTCGAGCGTAGGCGGCAAGTCTAGTCGATAGGCCACTGCACCGACCCTTCCAAGAATAGTGAACGGTCCGATGAAGTGCGGACTAAGCTTCCCGCCTCGGCCAAAACGAATCGTGTCCCGTGTCAGAGAAATCCTCAGGAACACCATATCGTCAACCTAGACACAAGACAAGACTCAATACAAAACCCTAAAGCAAACAATCACAAACAAGCACAAACAGAAAACTGATACTAACCTCGAACTCTAACGGTCTCTGGTGGCTATCGGCCCAATGCCGCTGTCTATCCTGAGCCACCCAAAGTCTATCCCTGATCAACTTAACCTTCTCTGCTGCATCCACCACCATCTCCGGGCCAAGCAAAACTCTCTCACCGATATCGTCCCATGACAAAGGAGTGCGACATCTCCGTCCGTATAGAGCCTCAAATGGTGACATCTCTATACTGGCCTGATAGCTATTGTTGTAAACAAACTCTACCAGGTGAAGATGGTCCTCCCAAGATCCCCCGAAATCTAACATACAAGTGCGAAGCATATCCTCGAGTGTCTGGATGGTCCTCTCCGACTGACCGTCTGTCTGAGGGTGATACGCGGTACTGAACTTGAGCTGGGTGCCCAAGCTAGTATGCAAACTCCTCCATAAGTGGGAAGTAAAACGACTATCCCGATCCGAGACTATGCTCACCGAAACTTCGTACAATCTAACTATTTGCCGCACATACATCTCTGCCAGCTTCTCCGTAGATAGTCCAACCTTGAAAGGCAAAAAGTGGGCTGATTTGGTCAATCTATCAACGATGACCCAAATCGCGTCTTTCCCTCCTGAAGATCGTGGAAGTCTAGATATAAAGTCCATAGTGATGTGCTCCCACTTTCACTCTGGAATGGGTAGTGGCTGAAGCAGACCACCTGGCCTCTGTCTCTCGGCTTTTATCTGCTGGCACACTAAGTATCGAGATACAAACTGAGCTACCTCTCGCTTCATGCCATACCACCATACGTGCTCTCTCAGGTCTCTCTACATCTTGTTGGGTCCAGGATGCATAGAGTACTGGGAACGATGCACTTCCTGCAGAATCTCTTCCCGAAGCTCTCCACTCAGAATGTACAATCTAGTACCGTACCTCAGCGACCCATCTTCGGCTATAGAGAAATCGTCTAACAATCCGGCATACACCTGCTCCCTGATGCTCCTCAAGGTCACGTCATCAAACTGTGCTGATCTAACTCTGTCCATCAACGCAGACTGAATCTATAAACCCCACATCTAAACCTCCATACCCGGAACGATCACCTCGATACTCAAACTATCCAAATCGGCCAATAGATGACGATCTGGCATCAAATACATAGCGACTGGATACCTGCTCAAGGCATCTGTAACTACGTTGGCCTTTCCCGGATGGTACTGCAAAGAGATATCGAAGTCCTTCATCAGCTCAAGCCAGCGCATCTGTCTCATATTCAATTACTTCTGGGTGAACACATACTTCAAGCTCTTGTGATCCGTGAAGATCTCAACTCGCTCTCCGTACAAGTAATGCTTCCACAGCTTCAAAGCAAAGATAACAGCTGTCAACTCTAGATCATGGGTAGGGTAGTTCTTCTCATGAGGACGTAACTGCCTGGATGCATAGGCAATCACCTTCTTGTGTCGCTGAAGAACGCAACCCTAGCCCTTCCCAGAAGCGTCACTGTAGATCGTGAAACCACCAGTCCCAGATGGCAATGTCAAGATAGGAGCCTATAGTCAACCTCTTCTTCAGCTCATCAAAAGCAGCCTGACACTCCTCGGTCCAGACGAACTCCACGTCTTTTCTGGCGAGTCTAGTCATCGGCTCTGCAATCCGAGAGAAGTTATGAACGAACTTCCGATAATAGCCTGCCAGACCCAAAAAGCTCCGAATCTCGGCGACTGA
This sequence comes from Iris pallida, assembly GCA_029216955.1. Classification (NCBI taxonomy): domain Eukaryota; kingdom Viridiplantae; phylum Streptophyta; class Magnoliopsida; order Asparagales; family Iridaceae; genus Iris; species Iris pallida. The sequence goes on from JANAVB010045219.1 coordinate 677,108, forward strand.
GCTCGGTGTGGACCAAGACTCAACTGCTGAAATCTTCTTCAGGTCACAACATGACCCAAGAACTCTACCTTCTCCAGGAAAAACTCACACTTCGACAGCTTTCCATACAGCTGCTCCTTCTTGAGAGTCTCTAGCACAATTCGAAGATGCTCCTCGTGCTCCTCCGGTGTCTTCGAGTAGATCAATATGTCATCTATGAAGACCACCACGAACTTGTCAAGGTACTGATGGAATACCTTGTTCATCAAGTTCATGAATACCGATGGGATATTGGTCAACCCAAATGGCATAACAGTAAACTCATACTGACCATACCGAGTTCGAAATACCGTCTTCGAAATATCCTCCTTCTTCACCTTCAGCTGATGGTAACCGGACCTCAAGTCTATCTTCGAGAATACCTTCGTGCCGCTCAACTTATCAAATAAGTCGTCAATTCTCGGCAACGGGTACTTATTCTTGATAGTAAGATTGTTGAGCACTCTGTAGTCGACACACATGCGTACCGTCCCATCCTTCTTCGGTACAAATAGAACAGGTGCACCCCAAGGTGAAGAACTGGATCGGATGAATCCCTTGTCCTGCAGCTCGTCGACTTGCTTCTTCAGCTCTGCCAACTCCTTGTTGTTGATCCTATAGACATGCTGCGAGACAGGCTCAGCGCCCGGCACCAAGTCTATGGAGAACTCAACATCCCTGTCTGACGGCATTCCCGATAACTCATCAGGGAAAACATCCAAGAATCCTGCTATCAATGGATGTGGCAATTCCTGCCCCGACAACATAGCTCCACAGAACCATCTCCTGGCTCAGCTGCTCCTCTGGCGAACTCAAACTCTGGCTCTCCCGGCGGTCTAAACAAAACTATGCCTCCTCTATAGTCTATACTAGCATGGTGCCTGCTCAACCAATCCATACCGAGTACCACATCGTATCTCGGAATGAGCATTACGAGCAAGGACGTACTCAAATCCTGATCTCCCAGTGTAACTCTTCGTCCCTTACAAATATTATTGACCAGGATAATGCCTCCCCCGGTCATAATCTTGCAAGTCCTACTCAGTGGTTCAACAATAATATTGTGTCTAAGAGCAAAAGAGACAGATACAAAACTATGGGTAGCACCAGAGTCAAACAAAGCTAATGCAGGAAATGAATCGAGTAGAATAGAACCTGCCACCACGTCTGCTATGGGCTCTGTCATGCCCCGATTCCGTAGAATCGATAGTCGTCCCCCGGGCGTGATGCCGTGCGAACCTAAATTGCGATCGCACAAGGCACATTCATAAGGCTATCCGAAACACAACATCAAGTTAGAGTACACAGAGAAATTGATTGACACATTTGAAATAGAAGTAGACTTTTCATTGATAATAAAACTTTATTTATATTGACTTCATTACATTCATTGCCGCACAGGCTACAATATGACTCGACTTACAAAACGAACGCCGATGAGATAGTCGTTCCATACATTACATCCCTTTTTACAAGCAAAACACAACACTTTCCACCTGCTATCGCGGATAGTCGAGTCGTCATCTTCTTTTGGACTGAGTGCGGGGTCTTCTTCAAAAGGAATCCAGAAACAAGCCTTCACAAGCGGACGAGGCTTCAAAAGTGTCCACGTTGCCTTGAGATTTTAAGCGGCACGCCCTTCGTAGTTTGGGTACCTGCGTGGAGAGCGAGGATCAGTACATTATACTTTGTACTGGTGCGTGGCTATTTAAGTTCCAAGCTCTCATTTGGTTGAAGAGTTTATATGACTTAATGTATAAATATTTCTAACTATCCTAATGGATTTCGACAAGCATATGTCTAGCATAATGAAATTTACGTTGAACTCACCCGCGGCGGACCGCGCCGCGCCTTATGAAACTTACCATGTTCATTTCTGTCAACTGTTAACATTTTTTATATCAAGTGCAAAATGTACGTGTGATTGGTCACTGGCATCACAAGCCATTCTGGACGTATAGTTTTGTTAATCGAGGTCCTTTCAAATCAAGTAGCTAGCTCCGTTGCAAGTCCCCGCTTAACCTGTGCTGAAACCTTATGCATGACTATACCTTGTTTCCTCCTAGGCCAAAACTGTCCCGTGGCCTCGGGTTGTCGCTCGAGGAAACTATCGCCTTGTCGACAAGTTGTCCATAACCGTGCAAAGACATATTTTTCTTTTTAGTTATTAAGACATAGCCTACATTCTCTTTGAAAACTCAATCCTTTTCCCGTGTTCGTGCCCTTGTATTTATTCTTTCATTCGCAACAACATTATCGATTTACCTAGGAAGGGGGTCGAGAAGAGAAGGGTCAGCCACTCACCTTGAGTTTACTTCAGACGAGAGAACTTGTTGGTCGCGCTAGACGTCGCCTACGCGATTACCTGAAATCGCACAAGCAACCGATTAGAACACTGCATTATTCAAGAAGTTCGATAGAAAATGCGAGTTCGAAATGCAAGCCATGAAAACCATCAAAAACGTTCACGAAAACGTATTCAGAAAATAAAGCCAAAACCAATGCAAGTGGCATGAAAAGCAGAGCAACGGGAGGTCTCTCCCGACTCAGCCGCAGAGTCAATCCTTGAGGCGCAACTCACTGAATATGGGACTTGGTTCCGAAGAAGCCATTCCATAACGAGGAATGGATCTTAATTCAAACATTCTCGTTCGATCGATTCAATCGATCCCGACCTATCGGTCCCGACCGAGTCGATAGTGACAGTGTTCCTTTCTCGCACACCCCGTGGATGGAGTACAGGGCACAATGTAGGGACGGGGCACTACATCATAACCAACTAAGAAATAGTTTCGTCCTCGAAACTTAAAATAGAACCTACCTCTACGAGAACAATGAAGGAAACTTTTCTTTTATTTCTGACTCAAGCTTCCATGTCGACTCTTCGACCGAATGGTTCCTCCAGAGGACGCGGACGTGAGGAATAGCACGGTTGTGGAGAAGTTTATCCTTGCGCTCCAAGATTTGCACCGGCTCTTCGACATATGACAAGTCCGCCTTCAGGTCCAGCTTACCCAAATCCACCACATGGCTCGGATCATGTACGTACTTTCGCAATTTTGATACGTGGAAGACGTCATGTACCTCTGACAATGCAGGAGGCAAGGTGATTTGGTAAGCTACCGGGACGACTCGCTTTAATATTTCGAACGGGCCAACAAATCTTGGGCTCAATTTCCCCTTCACACCGAACCTGGAAACTTCCCGCATGGACATGACTTTCAAGAATACATGGTCGCCTTCCGAGAACTCGAGGGGGCGTCGGTGCGTGTCGGCATAGCTCTTCTGCCGGTTTTGTGCAATCTTTAATCTCTTCCGTATCAACTTGACCTTCTGCACCGTCTGCTCTACCAGCTCCGGACCAAGTATCTGCCGTTCCCCAACTTCATCCCAGCAAATGGGCGATCTGCACTTCCGGCCATACAAAGCTTCATACGGTGCCATTTGGATGCTGGACTGATAGTTGTTGTTGTATGCAAACTCGGCCAGCGGTAGACGGACGTTCCAACTTGACTTCAAGTCGATCGCACAGAGCCGTAATATGTCTTCGAGAATTTGGTTCACCCGCTCTGTTTGGCCGTCAGTCTGAGGATGATAAGCTGAGCTGAACTTCAACTTGGTCCCCAGTAATGAATGAAGACTACTCCAGAAGCGCGCTACGAACCGTCCATCCCGATCCGAAACGATAGCTACTGGGACCCCGTGCAGCCGAACTATTTCATCAAGGTATATCTGAGCAAGGCGGTCGACGCTCCAAGTAAATTTGATGGCGATAAAGTATGCTGACTTGGTTAGTCGATCGACGATGACCCAGATAGCGTCATTTTCCCGCGGCGTCCTCGGCAAGCCAACAACGAAGTCCATAGTGATGTGATTCCATTTCCACTCTGGAATGGCAAGGTTCTGCATCTCCCCGCCCGGTCGCTGGTGCTCGGCTTTGACTTGTTGACAGGCCATACATTTTGACACAAAGAGCGCTACGTCCCTCTTCATGCCGTGCCACCAAAAGACAACGTGGAGGTCCTTATACATCTTGGTGCTACCAGGATGCAAGGAATATTTTGCATAATGCACCTCCGACATTATCTCCTTTCTAAGTTCTGCATCGTCCTGTACGCATAGCCGTCCCTTTACGTGCAACACTCCCGACTCGTTCTCTGCAAAGTCGGACGCTTTCCCTGTCGATATCAGCTTCCGCATCGTCGCCCTTCTGAGCAGACTTGATCCTCTCCAGTAGGCTCGGTTCCACCCGCAGTTGTGCCAGCTTTATGTCTCTAAAATGAACTCAGAGTTCAATGCCCATTCCTTCCAAGTCACGCAGCAGTCGATCGTTGATGCATAACGAAGCTAAGTACTTCCGGCTCAGAGCATCCGCTACCACACTTCCTTTGCCCGGCGTGTAGTCGATCGATAAGTCATAGTCTTTGATCAGCTCGAGCCATCGCCTCTGCCGTAAATTCAGTTCTTTCTGGGTGAAGAGATACTTGAGGCTTTTGTGGTCCGTATAAATACTGCACGCCACGCCATAGAGATAGTGATGCCACAGCTTCAATGCAAACATAATTGTCGCTAATTCTAGGTCGTGCGTGGGGTAGTTTTTCTCGTGCGGCTTCAACTGCCGGGAAGTAAAAGATATCACTTTATCCCGCTGTATGAGCGCACACCCCAAGCCCTGGCCAGAAGCATCGCTGAAGATTTGAAATCCCTCCGTCCCTTCAGGAAGAGCAAGTATCGGGGCCGAAACGAGCCGTTGTTTGAGCTCCTAGAAAGAAGCTTCACAGTTGTCTGACCACTTGAATGTAACTCCTTTCTGGGTGAGGCGAGTCAACGGCGATGCAATCTTTGAGAAGTCCTTCACGAAGCGTCGGTAGTATTCCGCCAAGCCTAGGAAGCTTCAAATTTTGCTAACTGATGCGGGCCATCTCCAATCAGCGACTGCCTCAACTTTCTTTGGATCGACTGCGATGCCTGCGACGGAGATGATGTGCCCAAGGAATGAGACGCTGTTCAGCCAGAATTCGTACTTACTCATCTTCGCATACAACTGATTCTCTCGAAGGGTTTGGAGTACCGTCCGCAGATGCTCTGCATGTTGCGCTCGATCCTTCCCGTAGACGAGGATGTCGTCGATGAAGACTACTACGAATTTGTCAACGAACGGACGAAACACCTGATTCATTAGATCCATGAAGATGGCAGGGGCGTTTGTCAGACCGAACGGCATTACCAAGAACTCGTAGTGGCCATAGCGAGTACGGAAGACAGACTTCGGCACGTCATCTGGCTTGACTTTGAGTTGGTGATAACCCGACGCAGATCAATCTTCGAAAACATTGTTGTACCTTGGAGCTGGTCGAACAGGTCGTCGATGCGGGGCAGAGGGTATTTGTTCCGGACGGTGGCTTTATTCAATTCCCGATAGTCGATGCAGAGCCGCATCGATCCATCCTTCTTCTTCACGAATTGCACGGGCGCAACCCACGACGAGACACTCGGACGGATAAACCCTATGTCGAGTAATTCCTATAGTTGTGCCTTTAGTTCTTTCAATTCTGTAGGGGCCATTCTGTACGGAGCTTTCGAGATCGGCCGGGTGTCGGGGAATGTGTCAATGGTGAACTCTATTTCTCGATCGGGCGGCATATCGGGTAGCTCGTCCGGGAACACGTCGGGGAATTCTGCCACAACGTCGGTCTGACCCGCGTTTGTACCATCATGTCGCATGTCTCGAACGGTAGCTAGATAGCCTTCACACCCGGAATGCAGCATCCGTCGAGCAGATATTGCGGAGATCACCATGCAGGTCGGCGGTGCCTCACCACACGAGTAGCAGAATTCAGGCACTCCAGGTATACGGAATGTGATCCTCTTTTCAGCGCAGTCTATGGTTGCGTTGCACGGACCAAGCCAATCCATGTCCAGTACGATGTTGAAGTCCTTCATATCTAGAACTATCGCATCAAGACCGATCTTTTGACCCCCAATACATATGGTTCCTCCCCCGCAGGCTAAGTTTGTGAGTAGTGGCACGTCCGAAGGCATACTTACGCTAATATCAAGGTCTAACGATATTACAGGAAATTTGTGCTCGGTGGCGAAGTCCGCCAATATGAAAGTATGTGAAGCGCCTGAATCAAATAACACACGAGCAGGTACATTATTGAAACTCAATATACCTGTCACGACAGTGTCGGAAGCAAACGCCTCGTCTCGAGTCAGAGCAAAGACACGCCCCTGAGCACTAGGGCGTCGGTCTTGGTTGTTGGATTGAGTGGGCTGAGGAGGTCGGGGCGCCTGTCCTCGATTCTCCTGGCGGTGTTGTTGTGGTAGTGCGTTAGGATGATTTGGTATACGGACCGTGTAATCTTTCTTGTGGTGACCCTTCTGTCCGCAAACGAAGCATCCCCCTTCGTAGACAAAGCACATGCTCGCCTCATGCCAAAAGGAACCGCACTTGGCACATCGCGATGATGGGTTATGTCCCTGGTAACCGCCATAGTTCGGACGCTTTGACGCGTGATTGTTGCCTCCCATATAGCTAGGACGTTTGTGATTGGAGTGGCGCACAACGTCGTCAGCACCGGAAGGATGCAGGCTCTCAAGGCGGAGAGCGTGATTCAGAGCCTCGCCCACGGTCTTGTACTCCAGAACCCCGACATGCGCACCGATAGAGCGTCGCAGACCGACTTCAAACCGTCGCACACGACACTCTTCTGTAGGCAGAAACTCATTGGCAAATTTGGACAACTTGTTGAATTCTGCGGCGTACTGTTCTACTGTCCGATTCTCCTGCCTCAACTACATGAATTCATTCTCCTTCGCCTGACAAACGGCTGACGGAAGGTACTCGACTTCAAAAGCTTTGTGGAACGTGGCCCAAGAGATCGGCGCTGAGTTGTTGTCGTGTCAGATCGCTCGCTTATGCACGGCCCACCAGTCGTGCGCGTTCAACCGTAGCTGAAGTTGTGCGCAGGCGACTTGCTTTGATTCTTCAATGCCGAGAAGCTCGAAGTGATCTTCAAGCTCTTTCAACCAGTCGATTGCCATGGAAGGGCCTTCGGTACCGCTGAAGGAAGTGCGGCACGCCTTCTTGAATTTTGACACTTCAAAGTTATACTTTTTCGGTGCCGCTGGTTGACGCTCGGCCTCCCCCGTGTTGACTTCAATAGGTTGGATCGTTGGCACGGTGGCAGTAGGTGCGGTGACGGTAGGCACAGTCGCAGAATTTCCGTTGGCCGCCATTGTCTAGACGATCTGCTACAGGGTATCCAGCTGCTTTTGTTGAAGTTTCGCATGTGCGTCGAAGCAAGCTTCGAACTGGGCCTGTCGTTCTTCTGTCCGTTGATGTCGATTCTCGGACTGGTTCTGCTGCACCTCCATCATGTGCAGCATCCTTTCGATGGTATCGTTAGAATGTCCGGCCCGCGAACGACGCGAACTACTAGAGCCGCTAGAAGCGCTCTGCTCTCGCTCGGCCGTGGGTTCTGTCACTTCTGCGATACGAAGGCAAACGCATCAGTCATAAATTATTATGGACTCATTGTATGGAACAACTTATCTCATCAATGCGAGGTTAAAGGATGTAAAGCCGTGCTCTGATACCATTATGTCACGCCTCGATTCCGTAGAATCGATAGTCGTTCCCCGGGCGTGATGCCGTGCGAACCTAAATTGCGATCGCACAAGGCACATACATAAGGCTATCCGAAACACAACATCAAGTTAGAGTACGCAGAGAAATTGATTGACACATTTGAAATAGAAGTAGACTTTTTATTGATAATAAAACTTCATTTACATTGACTTTATTACATTCATGGTCGCACGGGCTACAACATGCCTCGACTTACAAAACGAACGCCGATGAGATAGTCGTTCCATACATTACATCCCTTTTTACAAGCAAAACACAACACTTTCCACCTGCTATCATGGGTAGTCAAGTCGTCATCTTCTTTTGGACTGAGTGTGGGGTCTCCTTCAAAAGGAATCCAGAAACAAGCCTTCACAAGCGGACGAGGCTTCAAAAGTGGCCACGTCGCCTTGAGATTTTAAGCGGCACGCCCTTCGTGGTTTGGGGTACCTGCGTGGAGAGCGAGGATCAGTACATTACACTTTGTACTGGTGCGTGGCTATTTAAGTTCCAAGCTCTCATTTAGTTGAAGAGTTTATATGATTTAATGTATGAATATTTCTAACCGTCCTGATGGATTTCAACAAGCAAATGTCTAGCATAATAAAATTTACGTTGAACTCACCCGCGGCGGACCGCGCCGTGCCTTATGAAACTTACCATGTTCTTCCCTGTCAATTGTTAACATTTTTTATATCAAGTGCAAAATGTACGTGATTGGTCACTGGCATCACAAGCCATCTTGGACGTATAGCTTTGTTAATCGAGGTCTTTTCAACGCAAGTAGCTAGCTCCGTTGCAAGTCACCGCTTAACCTGTGCTGAAACCTTATGCACGACTGTACCCTGTTTCCTCTTAGGCCGAAACGGTCCCGTGGCCTCGGGTTGCCGCTCGAGGAAACTATCGCCTTGTCGACAAGTTGTCCATAACCGTGCGAAGACATATTTTCCTTTTTAGTTATTAAGACATAGCCTACATTCTCTTTAAAAACTCAATCCTTTTCTCGTGTTCGTGCCTTTGCATTTATCCTTTCATTCGTAACAATATTATCGATTTACCTAGGAAAGGGGTCGAAAAGAGAAGGGTCAGCCACTCACCTTGAGTTTACTTCAGGCGAGAGAACTTGTTGGTCGTGCTAGACGTCGCCTACACGATTACCTAAAATTGCACAAGCAACCGATTAGAACACTACATTATTCAAGAAGTTCGATAGAAAATGCGAGTTCGAAATGCAAGCCATGAAAACCATCGAAAACATTCATGAAAATGCATTCAGAAAACAAAGCCAAAACCAACGCAAGCGGCGTGAAAAGCAGAGCAACGGAAGGTCTCTCCCGACTCAGCCGCAGAGTCAATCCTTGAGGCGCAACCTGCTGAATAGGGGACTTGGTTCCAAAGAAGTCATTCCATAACGAGGAATGGATCTTAATTCAACCGTTCCCGTTCGATCGATTCGATCGATCCCGACCTATCAGTCCCGACCGAGTCGATAGCGACAGTGTTTCTTTCTCGCTCACCCTGTGGATGGAGTACGGGGCACGATATAGGGACGGGGCACTACAGGCTCGGCCTCCTCGACCGTCACTGCGAACGCCCTACCGTGAGCTGCACCTTCTGATGCCGGGCGAAATGTTGCTGCTGAGTCGGAAGTGGCGGACCCCTCTGCTGAACAGCTGGTCCCACTGGAGCTCTAGCAGAAGGTGCTCTGTCTTGACCTCCCCGAGTTGGACGAGTAGGACAATCTCTCAACTGGTGGCCGGGCGCTCCACAGAATAGACAAACGTCCAACCTCTTCCTGCAGACTTCTCGGGTGTGCCCCTGCTTCCCACAAAAAGCACACTGTGGAATCTGCTTCTGCCCCTGCTGATGTTGTGCACGTGCTGGTGCCTGGTGCTGCTGATACTGCTGCTGGTGGAATGGCTTCTGCTGAGTCTGAGGTCGCTTGGCCGGTCCTGCACTGGAACCAGCACCCATAGCATCACTACTCCTCTTGGGCCTGAGACTCAAGTCCTTCTCTGCAATCTAAGCGTCCATCAGAATGTCAGCCAACATCACATAAAGGTACTATAAAATAATGAAGAAAACATAAAGGAACTACACCATCACATGAAGGTACTTATGAAATAATGAAAAAAAACAAGAACATAAAGAAAGTAAATGGAGAGAAGAAACCGGTGGCAACATACCACGGCTCTTTGGGTTTCTCATATTTACTTCATCGGTAACCAGCCGTTGTAATGCCCCGCTCCACACGGTGTATTACGATGAGTCGTTGACTCGAAGAGTTGCGTTGACCCGATAAAGTGTCGATGTGAATCGATGTAAGTTCAGTTGGAACAAAGTATCGACTTCGAGTGATCTTGTGTGCTGGCTACGCTTTTATGCTGAATCATAAGGGGTCGACAATTTGCCTTGTTCACTAAGGTGTCCGCAAAACCAAATCGTCGTCTTACAACGGATTATGGAATGGGCACGATAGGCCGAATCAATCGAGTAGTTCAACGGAATGGCTAAGTCAGAAGAGTTAGCCGTGCAACCAAGTTATGAAATCGAACCGCATCAGCTCGGCGAAACGATAAGGCGTATCGGCTTAAGGTGGGCGGGTTCTTGACTCTCTCTCCCTACTCCTTCATGTCTAATAAAATATATCCTTATATGCATAAGTTGCTATCAAGTTAGCGAGCGTGGCTCGAACGGTTAAAGGTCTTAGTGTGTGTCGAACATTAAGATAGAACATAGAATATTGAACAATTGGGACGACGTGTGCGCATCAAATGTACGGGTCGTGGTAGGACGGTGGTGGTAGAACATTGAAAGAAAATATCGAGATATGCATCACGTGCACAACTCTGAGAACATTAAACACTAGGCCTAGAATACTGATTATGGCGTTAAGCGTGCCTTTGCGCATGAAAGCTATGAAATGACTAAGTAAGCGAAATAGGGCAAGTTGTGGTGCAATGCTGCGGAACCTGTCGTAACATTGAAAGATATACTTCGTGCATCGAAGTATGCAGTTGTGGCACAATTGCTACAGAACTGCCATTATACGAATAACTTACGAATGGAACATGTTGAGTACGGAACGAGAAGTGTTCAGCCGTTAGGCGTCGTGCATCAATACGGATATGTTGGGACATAATGTCGATGGAACTTGCGATATAGATGTTAAGGAATATATTATGGAACGTGAGATTGGTTGGAATGATATAACTTGTTTGCTATGGCACGTATTGCATGGCAATGGACTCGGATGGCCCATGCTCGGGTGCGGCTTCTCTCGAACGGTTACGACCGGGGCACCAGGACCGTTCGGCCTAGGAAAAAATTATGTATGGTATTTATGGTGCACACACTACTAAAATCTGCTCAATTGGCGACATATATTTAGCGACGTTCGATTAACGTCGGTAATTGTGTACATTAGCGACGTTTTATATAAACGTCGCTAATAGTCGCTACTAGCGACGATCTAAGCGACGTAACAACGACGTATATTAATCACATGACCCAGTTGTCGCAAAACGTCGCTGGGACGTCGCTAATAGCGACGAATTTAGCGACGGTAATGTAAGCGTCGCTAAATTCTAATTATATTCCCGCCCCAACGTTTTATTTCCCCCCATTTTTCTCTCTCGCTCTCTCTCCTCCCCCCCTCCGGCGCTCTCACTCTCTCCGGCGGCGAATCCCACTCTCTCCGGCGGCGACTCTCACTCTCTCCGGCGAATCTCCTCCCTCTCCGGTACGTGACTCTTCCCCTCTCTCTCTCTCTCTCTCTCTCTCTCTCTCTCTCTCTTTCTCTGTCTGTTTTGGTTGTTGGTGGTTTGGGGGGGTGCGGGTGGCTCCGAGGGAGGTACAGGGGGGATACGGGTGGTTGGGGGTGAGTGGGGATGGCTGGGGGGGTAGGGCAGGGGGGACGAGGGCGGCTGGGGGAGGGGAGCTAGGGTTAGGGTTCGGATTAGGGTTCATTTCCCATTCGGCGCTCTCACTCTCTCCGACGCTGTCACACTCTCCAGCGACTCTCCTCCCCCCCTCCGGCGCTCTCATTCTCTCTCCTCTTCCCCTCCGGCGCTCTCACTCTCTCCGGTGCTGTCACTCTCACCGGCGACTCTGTAGTGCCCCGTCCTGCAAAGTCAATCGGAGGAATCGAAAAGCCGACGACGTTCGAACTTAGCCTTGCAACGGCTGCTCGAAGGCTCGCTCGGTCAAGGCGACCGCTCGCTCAGGTAGGGTAGTTTCGGAGAACTTGTCTCATCTTAGCCTTCACATAATAACACGCATGTTTTCAACTTGCACAAGTTATGATTGTTAATAAAAGAGACCCATCCACATAGCTAAGAGAATAATCCCAACCCGTCGGAATGTCTTAGAACATGGAAAATGGTCCCACGGTCTGCTTAGAAGTCGGCTCAGCATGCTTTCAAATGACACTCGATCCTTCGATCCCGTGGCTTGGGAGAAGAAAGTTGGCTTAAGTTGCTAAGTTGTCCCGATACTTGAAATAGCCTAAGTCATAGGCGTCGCCTGCGTGAATGCTTGGTAAAGCATGCACGGTCCTGTCCCGTAAGGCTTGGCATAGTCTTCGCACGTCCCGCAAGTTAAGTCGTCTTGCACGGCTTGTTGGCTTAAGTCTAGGCACCCGAGAACTTGGTTGTTCAATTTGAACGTGTGCACGTCACGTTCCCTCGATGCGTAGCTCGACGTAGCCTTTGCTCGTCGAGACGTTGCCCGGATAAGTTAGACAAGAGTTGTGTTGGGCTATCGAATCCATTTCTAGTACTGTCCCGCTCTATCTGCGGTTGTCAAGTCGCGTAGTCCCTTGAGAACAAGGCTCGTCGTATAAAGTATATGACTTGAGCGTTAGCATCGTCTATAGAACTAGGTCTGTCTAAGGCACGAGCTACGGTCGATTTAGTGAAAAGCTTGCCACGAACAAAGGAAGTCCACGCGACTGGTTGTCGCCGAGATCGGTCCCACTACTTGGGAGTCTCGAAGTCATGATAAGTCTCGCACACGAGATCGGTCAAGCTACTTGGGAGTCTCACTTAGTCTTGATAAGTCCTGCACACGTGATCGGTCCCGCGGCTTGGAAGTCTCGCTATGTCTTGAAAGGAAACACACGAGATCGGTCCCGCGGCTTGGGAATCTCGACAGATAGAAAGAAAGCATGGTCATGTTAAGGAAGGACTGGATAGATCGAGTTGAGACTTGCATGGTCATTGGACAACTTGTCGACAAGGTATAGTCTTCTCGAATGATTGTCGGGACGCCGAGATCATTCGGCCCGGGGGAAGCGAGTGCGGCTCAAAGCAGGATGCTGAATAACCGCATGGGAGTATCGGCGCTTCTGGGGCTAGCTACCCATTGGAAGGGCGGCCCGATACCCCCGCCGAGCCGTGTACAAGATAGCTTGACATTACTAGTGATCACTCATATAGTTGTGTCGGCAAGAGCGGCAATCCGTATGTTTGCCTTTGTATAGCGTCAAGTACTAGCACGGTGTTGGTCAAATCATGAGACAGTCAAGCACGACGTGTATAAAGTCAGCAAGATGTAATCCCGTTAGTGCCAGCCTTGTATCGGCACGAAAAGAATAAGTTATAGCTTATGTCAGAGAGACACGTGCTTCGGCACTAAGCAAGGCTTTCGTATATCATGTATTGGCTTTCGCGTATCAATAGTGGCTTTCGCGTATCGGCATTGTTGGCCTAAGTTTTCATAAGTTAAGTCGAGTGCCATCACTTTAAGTCGAAAGGACCATAATGTAAAAGTTGGCTAAGTCAGGGAGTCGTTAGGCACGACCTGCACGAGTCGTCCCCTTAACGTCGTTGGAACGAAAGTTGGTCTAGAAGCACTTGAGTTTAAGCGAAGGTCTTGGCACGGTCGAGTTCGCATGAGTTGCTCCTCGGCGAAGCACTGACTCGAACATGTTAAGTTACGAATAGAGTATGGCACGACCCTGCCGTCCCGAGTTCAAGTTTGGTCAAGTACATGCACGACGAGGCACTACCTCAATCGAAATACACGTTGTCATGATAGCACGACTATGTCGTCGCATAACGAGTTGGTCAGACGTCGTGGTCTTAAAACTGATCCTAAGGCAAGACTAGAAAGATAATCGTAAAGAAACTTGTAATGCACAATGTAAATGAACGTGTCGATTTTGTATGGGTGTGCGAGGAGCTCACTCCACCAGTACAGTTGAGTACAGACACCCATACAGTGTTCGTATACAGGCACAGGTAGAAGCTCGTGGCACGGAGCTCGCTTGGATGCATCGAGGCACGAAGTGTCTTGGCGATTCGAAGCATGCGGCTGTGTGAATTGAAGACTTATATAGGACATAATGTATGGACATCGCCTTCCGAAGCTTCCGCCGGATTCAAGTATTGTATCGAGAGATGAGAGAGAGCAGAGTGAATTATAAAATGAGAGAAAAGTGAGCACGAGAGAATTATAATTTAGCCTTGCGCCCACAAATGTAATCTTGTATTCAATATCAATAAAGAGCTTCTTTTGAATGACTTGTGTTCATGTGTACTTGTTCTAAATTTCTGCTGAATGTTTTAATGTTTCTGCTTGGGACTTTTGTGCGACGACCCCGTCGCAGTCGATGTAATCGGCCGTTATGAAACTGCCTTGTACGAGCACAATCTAGGCTCGTGCGGCATCACGCCTTAGCGAGGACGATCGCTCCTACGGGAGCAGGACTTGACATAATGGTATCAGAGCACGGCTTTACGTCCTTGGACTTCACGTCGAAATTTTCAGTTTTGAAAGCTCGTCGTTGGGAAAATAAGTGTGCGCTCTCTCTCAAATGTCCCTCGGCATATCCATACAATAAGTCTAAATATTTTCCAAAGCTTGTGCAAGCGTTCACTCGAACGCATCGATAGGCCTTTGTGCCGAACGGTGTTAACTTGAATTGATAAGAAAACTCGTACTAAAGTTATCAAGCCGCGTGCATGCCCAACTAGTCCTATGTCAACATTAGAAATGGGCGTACAAACTCGAATATAGTCCGCATAGGATAGCTATGCACACGGCCTTTTGGCTAAGTTGTGCTGCGTGTCGCGCACCTCGACCTTTTGGTGCAAACGAGTTACGAGCGATATCAAGTACCGCTCGGTCGGGAACGATGCTACACTTACAGTGTCTATCGATAGGAATGCTATCGAACTAACGCTTAGGCGTACACGAAAGATTGACTTAGATTTTGAGAAAATAGTACAAAAAACTTAGTACGTCGATGCGATGTGAGCGATTACGCTAGGGACTCGTCGAACGAATCCGAAAGATGTCTTAGCGAATGACGCAAACGTGATTGAGGACTAGATCGGATGGCTCGAATCCGAGTGGTGTATGGTTTGTCTTGGAAATCATTCAAGCAAGAATCGAGAATTACGAGTCATAACGAGTATGTCGGCAAGGCGATGCGATCGTGCAGAGCCTTAGATCGCGTCACGCTTAGTTGATCGTGACTTCGTGTGTCCCAAACGAGATATCGTTCGGACAACTTGTGAATGAGCAACGCGAGTTCGAAAACGATTCGAAACGGTAAAACAAGTGAATGGCTTGATCGAAGAAATCTAGTAAATCACACGTGCGATTTTAGATTGAGTCAAATGAAATGTGATTTGAGTTTTGGACAACGATCTTGAAACGAGCTCGAGGAATAGCGATCGAACTTGATCTTGAATATCGAGGAGATTGTGGAATATCCAACTCGGACAATAGCATCAGTCGTACGACTCAAAATTGGTTGCAAAGGAAGATCGTCAGGTTACGCATATCATCGATGGTATTGTGGCGTATCAAAGATCGATATGTGATAACTCGGGGGTACTCTGACTCGGCGAATGACGATCGTGCAAATATCATTATTCCGATGGATGCTATACTCGGGATGTTGAAATGTGTCGAGGAAAAGGTAAACTTGGCTCGAGGATTTTTTAGTTGAACGAATGACGATCGGACTATCGAACTGAGATCTTGACTTGGATGAAAATGAAAATATTTGGATTTGCTTCGTTGACAACCACAACGTTGACGTCTTTGTCTTATGCGAGCGTAACTCCAGTCTCGCACATGCATTGCGCCGATTAGGGCGATCACTCCGCGTGAGCGCTGGTATGGTGATTCATACAGCGGGGGTGATTGAACCAGCATGGCGTGGCAATTTATATGTTCTGACTTGTGGTTTGACGCGAAGGTGGACTCGAAAATGACTTAGCGTGTGTGACGGTCGAATTTGAGGATTGTGTAGGTCCAATCCGCGTATCGAGAGTAAAGTAGTCTGGACTCAAATAAGAGTTACGCCCCGATGAGAATAATTATTCTACGGGAGCGTTGTATGGTGATTCATGAACCACCGTGGATGATCGGACTCGCATGAGATTGGGGCGCAACGTATTGTCAAAGCTAGACGACCTCGTGATCGAATACATGAATTGGTTAGAATTGGTGATTTGAATGGATTCGAATACGCACAACGAATACATTTATGCGAATAGGTGATCGTGCTCGATGTTTAGAAATCTGAGTGACGCGAGCTTGGGTAGAAAACTCCGTGCTATCGACTTTGGTTTGACCCTAGGTTTGGGGTCAGTATTGGCATTATTATTAGGGAACTATGATTCCAATTCTGACATTGACTTAGCCTTGAGAAATGGCCTAGCGGTTAGGCGATACGCCCTGTTTCAAGTGTTAGCAATCGAAGTATTGATCTTGATGATTGGCATGGATTAAAAGAGTGAATCAAGAATAGAAAACCCTGCTCACGAGATTCGGCTGACATGCATATATTTCAGGGACGCCTGAGTATGTGCACGATGCGACTCGAGTGAGAACGACGAATTCACTATCATGCGGCTTGGTTGAATGCATATATTTTGGGGACGCTTGGAATGCATGTACGATCTAGCCAAGTGATACGTTGAGTTCAAGCAAGACTTGAAGAATAAAAATAGTCGAGGATTTTGAAATCATGTTAATAGAAAGATTGATAGCCATGCGAGCGTGGTTCGGAATCGAGGAAACGCGTAGGCAAAGTGTGTACGATAGTCCCGCGTCTGGGCACGATTAAGTCTTGGCCATAGAAATGGTAGAATAACTTACCTTCAGGAAAGTCTCGAGGACGAGACTTGTTCTGAGTGGTGTATGATGTAGTGCTCCGTCCCGCAAAGTCAATCGGAGGAATCGAAATGCCGACGGCGTTTGGACTTAGCCTTGCAACGGCTGCTCGAAGGCTTGCTCGGTCAAGGCGACCGCTCGCTCAGGTGGGGTAGTTTCGGTGAACTTGCCTCATCTTAGCCTTCACATAATAATGTGCATATTTTTAACTTACACAAGTTAGGATTGTTAATAAAAGAGACGCATCCACATAGCTAAGAGAATAATCCCGACCCGTCGGAATGTCTTAGAGCATAGAAAATGGTCCCACAGTCTGCTTAGAAGTCGGCTCAGCGTGCTTTCAAATGACACTCGATCCTTCGATCCCGTAGCTTGGGAGAAGAAAGTTGGCTTAAGTTGCTAAGTTGTCCGATACTTGAAATAGCCTAAGTCATAGGCGTCGCCTGCGTGAATGCTTGGTAAAGCATGCACGATCCTGTCCCGCAAGGCTTGGTATAGCCTTCGCACGTCCCGCAAGTTAAGTCGTCTTGCACGGCTTGTTGGCTTAAGTCTATGCACCCGAAAACTTGGTTGTTCAAGTCGAACGCGTGCACGGCACGTTCCCTCGATGCGTAGCTCGGCGTAGCCTTTGTTCGTCGAGACATTGCCCGGATAAGTTAGACAAGAGTTGTGTTGGGTTATCGAAGCCATTTCTAGCGCTGTCCCGCTCTATCTGCGGTTGTCAAGTCACGTAGTCCCTTGAGAACAAGGCTCGTCATATAAAATATATGACTTGAGCGTTAGCATCGCCTATAGAACCAGGTCTGTCTAAGGCACGAGCTACGATCGGTTTAGTGAAAAGCTTGCCATGAACAAAGGAAGTCCACGCGACTGGTTGTCGTCGAGATCGGTCCCGCTACTTGGGAGTCTCGCTAAGTCTTGATAAGTCCTGCACACGAGATCGGTCCCGCTACTTGGGAGTCTCGCTTAGTCTTGATAAGTCCCGCACACGAGATCGGCCCCGCGGCTTGGGAGTCTCGCTATGTCTTGAAAGAAAACACACGAGATCGGTCCCGCGGCTTGGAAGTCTCGACAGATAGAAGAAAAGCATGGTCATGTTAAGGAAGGACTGGATAGATTGAGTTGAGACTTGCATGGTCATTGGACAACTTGTCGACAAGGTGTTGTCTTCTCGAATGATTGCCGGGGCGCCGGGATCATTCGGCCCGGGGGAAGCGAGTATGGCTCAAAGCAGGATGCCGGATAACCGCATGGGAGTATCGGCGCTTCCGGGGCTAGCTACCCATTGGAAGGGCGGCCCGATACCCCCGCCGAGCCGTATCCAAGATAGCTTGACATTGCTAGTGACCACTCATATAGTTGTGTCGGCAAAAGCGGCAATCCGCGTGTTTGCCTTTGGATAGCGTCAAGTACTAGCACGGCGTTGGTCAAATCATGTGACAGTCTAGCACGACGTGTATAAAGTCAGCAAGATGTAATCCCGTTAGTGCCAGCCTTGTATCGGCACGAAAGGAATGAGTTATAGCTTATGTCAGAGAGACACGTGCTTCGGCACTAAGCAAGGCTTTCGCGTATCAAGTATTGGCTTTCGCGTATCAATAGTAGAATTTGCGTAGTGGCTTTCGCGTATCGGCATTGTTGGCCTAAGTTTGCATAAGTTAAGTCGAGTGCCATCACTTTAAGTCGAAAGGACCGTAATGTAAAAGTTGGCTAAGTCAGGGAGTCGTTAGGCACGACCTGCACGAGTCGTCCCCTTAACGTCGTTGGCACGAAAGTAGGTCTAGAAGAACTTGAGTTTAAGCGAAGGTCTTGGCATGGCCGAGTTCGCATGAGTTGCTCTTCGGCGAAGCACTGACTCGAACATGTTAAGTTACGAATAGAGTATGGCATGACCCTGCCGTCCCGAGTTCAGGTTTGGTCAAGTACATGCACGACGAGGCACTGCCTCAATCGAAATACACGTTGTCATGATAGCACGACTATGTCGTCGCATAACGAGTTGGTCAGGTGTCGTGGTCTTAAAACTAATCCTAAGGCAAGACTAGAAAGACAATCGTAAAGAGACTTGTAATGCACAATATAAATAAACGTGTCGGTTTTGTATGGGTGGGCGAGGAGCTCACTCCACCAGCACAGTTGAGTACTGACACCCACACAGTGTTCATGTGCAGGCACAGGTAGAAGCTCGTGGCACGGAGCTCGCTTGGATGCGTCGAGGCACGGAGTTCCTTGGCGATTCGAAGCGTGCGGCCGTGTGGATTGAAGACTTATACAGGACATAATGTATGGACATCGCCTTCCGAAGCTTCCGCTGGATTCAAGTATTGTATCGAGAAATGAGAGAGAGCAGAGTGAATTGTAAAATAAGAGAAAAGTGAGCACGAGAGACTTGTAATTTGGCCTTGCGCCCACAAATGTAATCTTGTATTCAATATCAATAAAGAGCTTCTTTTGAATGACTTGTGTTCATGTGTACTTGTTCTAAATTTTTGCTGCATGTTTCAATGTTTCTGCTTGAGACTTCTGTGCGATGACCCCGTCGCAGTCGATGTAATCGGCCGTTATGAAACTGCCTTGCACGAGCGCAATCTAGGCTCGTGCGGCATCACGCCTTAGCGAGGACGATCGCTCCTACGAGAGCGGAGCATGACAGACTCTCCTTCCCCCCTCCGGCGCTCTCACTCTCTCTCCTCCCCCCCTCCGGCGCTGTCACTCTCTCTGGCGACTCTCCTCCCTCTCTGGTACGTGGTACTCTTCTCCTCCCTCTCTCTCTCTCTTTCTCTTTCTCTCTCTCTCTCTCTCCAACTATTTTGGTTGTTGGTGGTTGGGGGGGTGCACGTGGCTCGGAGGGAGGGGCAGGAGGGATACGGGTGGTTCGGGGATGAGTGGGGGGTGGCTGGGGGTGGGGCAGGGGGGACGAGGGCGGCTGGGGGAGGGGAGCTAGGAGTAGGGTTCGGGTTAGGGGTGGGTATGTATGGACGGCTGGGGAAGGAGAGCAGGGGGGAGGGGAGGGTTAGGGTTCGTGCTAGGGGTGGTGTGGGGGGGCTTGGTCAGGGGCACCGATAGTACCAAAAAATCTGATAATTTAGTAATAACTATTTATTTTTTGACACCGAAAAATGTGATACTACATTCGAACGCACCGATAGTGTCAATATTTATAACAAGTAGTTTTGTTGGTTGGTTAATTGGCAACATGGTGATCGGGACATATAGTCCCTGCAGCCATTCGACTTACGAGACAGAAACTATGGGACGACATGGTGATCAGGACATAGTCCCTGTAGCCATTCGACTGGCGAGGCAGAAACTATGTAGCCGTAGATAAAGTTGACTGTCCTCCGACCCTTATCCCTCGACAATGATGATACGACAACCTATCACTATATCTTATATAGTAGTAGATGATGTCTTAGTATTACATTATGTGAGTTCATCTTGATTCTGTTACATTCTTCAGATACTATATACTAGATTCGATAAGAACGTATACTACACCATACGTACAGAACATAGATGATTCACACTAATGTATGCTAGAATGAATTTTAGGTTGTGTTCTGAGCCATCCGTTCTCACACTTAAAACACATATGAATTAGGACAACCAACCGGAGAGGATACTCTGAGAGATCCATCTGAGTAGGACGTATACTCTGAGAGATCACCTTTACAAGAATGATATCAGTAGTGGGATTGAGTGTTGGAGGAGTTATTATCAGAGTGTACGTCCTACTCAGATGGGTCTCTCACCGTTACTATTTTTTCTGACAGCATGGTAGATGTGCTCCGTCAACATATTCTTGCTCTGAGCCAAAACTTTTCCCCAGAGCTCAATTGGACATCCTTCGTGTAGAGCTCGAGCGAGAGGTTCCTAACAGCATGGTGGTCTCCTTTGTCAATGGATTCGTGCTCATCCCACAAAGGTTGTGGGACGAGCAAGATTCATTTGACAAAGGAGGCCACCATGCTGTCAGAAAACTCTCGCTCGAGCTCTACACGAAGGATGTCCAATTGAGCTCCGGGACAAAGTTTTGGCTCAGAGCAAGAATCTGTTGACGGAGCACATCTACCATGCTGTCAGAAAAATAGAGTAATGGTGAGAGACCCATCTGAGTAGGACGTACACTCTGATAATATCTCCTCCAACACTCAATTCCACTACTGATATCATTCTTATAAATGTGATCTCTCAGAGTATACGTCCTACTCAAGGATGTCCACTCGAGCTCTGGGCAAAGGATTGACTCAGAACGAATTTCTGGACAGAGATGACGAAGAAGATGGCTGCCAAAGCTTATGTAAGTTTTCTAATTCTTTATACATATTATATTTTTGTCATTTTGTATTACTGATACTCTGAGTAATACGGAATGGTCCGATACCGATACTCTGAGTATCAGACCATTCCTATGTGTATCGGTATCGCAATCACAATACCGATACTCGAGTATCGCATTGATACTCAAGTATCACATCTGGTAGTTCTCTCATTTATTTGTCAATTTCTGTTTTCAGTTCTAGTTAGTTTTATGTGATTCTCTGATAGTTCTCTCATTCATTTTCAACTGCTCCCCCCTGTGAATATTAATTTTACCAGATGGCACCCATGATCCGAGGAGATAGTGTTAGCGACGGAGTGGCGACGTAAAAACCGTCGCTACCTGGAGCATTTCAATAAAGCGACGGATTGGCGACGGACGATCCGTCGACCTGGTGCTGTTTGATGTCCATAAATTTTAGCTTTCGCGACGGATTGGAGACTAACTTACGGCGGACTGGCGACAAAGTCCCGACGGACTATCCGTCGCTAACTGTAGGAATTTAATGTATCGACGGATTGGCGACGTAATATCCGTCGTTACCTGGAGAATTTTACATTGAGCGACGGTTTAGCGACGGAATGTCCGTCGACCTGGTTCTGTTTGATGTCCATAAATTTTGCAGTTAGCGACGGATGTTTTGTCGCTAATACGACGCTAATCCGTCGTACACCTCGGCGGATTAGCGACGGCATAACGACGACCTGCCGTATGGGAAAATCTCTGATACGCTTTTACCGACAAATTTACGACGGATTAGCGACGGATATTGCGTATCAGAAAATCACTGATACGGTTTTGCCGACTCTTTAGCGACGGAGTTTTCCATCGCTAACCCTATATCCTGATACATGTTTTGACGAAAGCTAGTCGGTAATCCGTCGCTATATATATTTAAATGCGCCGACGGTATTCCGTCGCTAAGTCGTCGCTGAGCGACGGAGTAGCGACGGATATGTTTTAGCGACGAGGTTATTCCCGACGGCTGTTTTACCAAAATATTCGTCGGTAATCCGTCGGTATTTATTTTTGGCGACGGACTACCGACGGATAAGGCCGTCGGTAAATACATGTATTTTGGTAGTGGCGGCACGTCATTTAAGGGAAACAGTAAATGCAGAAGTGGCTCCTCCTACTGTTAAGAAGGAAGTGGCACCGGTAGCTAGTGAGACCGGGAGTTTTATTCATCCAGCACCGGTAGCTAGTGAGACCGGGAGTTCTATTGATGCAGCACTTGCAAGGGACTACATCTCTCTTGCCGCCGTCGATCCTACTTTTTTGAGGTGGTTGCGTGATCGTATCACTGAGCGTTTGCGTGAGCTACATGGTTTTCATTAGCTATTCGTACTTATTTGTATTGGACTATTTGTATTATGGGTTGTTTTTATAGTAGACTATTTGTATTGGACTACATATATGAATTAGTATTGTGTCAATCTCTGGATTGTATTGGACTACGACATGGTGATCAGGACATAGTCCCTGCAGCCATTCGACTGGTGAGACAGAAACTATGTAGCCGTAGATAAAGTTGACTGTCCTTCGACCCTCATCCCTCGGCAATGATGATACGACAACCTATCAATATATCTTATATAGTAGTAGATGATGTTTTAGTATTACATTATGTAAGTTCATCTTGATTCTGTTACATTCTTCAGATACTAGATACTAGATTCGATAAGAACGTATACTACACCATATATACAGAACATAGATGATTCACACTAATGTATGCTAGAATGAATTTTGGGTTGTGTTCTGAGCCATCCGTTCTCACACTTGGAGAAAAATCGAATTTTTTGTATTTTATCTGACGCACAAATACCGCTCGAGTGAGCCAAAGGCATGTAGCCACTTTCCTCCCTCCATTCCCCCTCCCTCTCTCTCTCATGCTATCAACGTCACAACTTTTCCAGTGTTGCTCCCTCTAATGATGATGAACGCAAAAATCAAAGACCCTCCTCTCCTTTCTCACTCTTCACAGTTCTCACAAAAGGAAGGATCAGTGCTTTCTAGTTCTCTTCCATCCATCCATTCCTCCGTTCTGATCAAGCCTCTTCCTTCTCCTCTAATCCACCATGGCTCTGGACCCATCTGCTCCTCCCTACTTCCCTTCTTCTTATTTGACTCTCTCAGCCACATATGATATCCAACTCAAGTGTAGAGGCGGGGGAGAAGAAGTGGGCAGGAATAGGAGGCCGGGGAAGCAGCACAGCCGACGGTATGACCTGGAGGAAGTACATAGGTTTTCTTCAACATCCGTAGGAGAAGGATATATCTTTTCACAACATGTCATCTTGTCAAAGACCCTTAATATGAATATCATGTTACTGCGGTGTCGAAAGACTAAAATATCATAATTTTCTAAGCCGTGTGCTTTGACATAATCCTCCCAACTCTTTCCTCCTATGTAGTAATCTTGCATTACTACATCGGAGGAAAGAGTTGGAAGGATTATGTCAAAGCACACGGCTTAAAAAATTATGACATGTTAGTCTTCCGACACCGCGGTAACATGATATTCACATTAAGGATCTTTAACAAGATGATATGTTGTGAAAAGATATATCCTTATAGTTCTTCTACGAATGTTAAAGAAAACCTATGTACTTCCTCCAGGTCATGCCGTCGGCTGTACTGCTTCCCCGGCCTCCTATTCCTGCCCACTTCTTCTCCCCCGCCTCTACACTTGAGCTGGATATTATATGTGGCTGAGAGAGTCAAATAAGAAGAAGGGAAGTAGGGAGGAGCAGATGGGTCCAGAGCCATGGTGGATTAGAGGAGAAGGAAGAGGCTTGATCAGAACGGAGGAATGGATGGATGGAAGAGAACTAGAAAGTACTGATCCTTCCTTCAGTTTTTTCGTTGAGGATACTGAGTTTGTACGTATTTGCGGATATTGATTTAGTTTGTTGAGAATATTATATATTGACATTGTTCGTTGCGGATAGAATTTTTTCTTTATATTTTTTGTATATTATGGAATATATTGTGCGTGCCGGTGTTGAGTGTTCCACCGAGGGGGTCGGCGAAACCAGGGATTGGATTTTGTATTTTGTATTCTATATTTTGGCTCAGGCTCCAGCTTCATTTACATTAATCTACGGTACGACATGATGATCAGGACATAGTCCCTGCAGCCATTCGACTGGCGAGACAGAAACTATGTAGCCGTAGATATATAAAGTTGACTGTCCTCCGACCCTCATCCCTCGGCAATGATGATACGACAACCTATCACTATATCTTATATAGTAGTAGATGATGTCTTAGTATTACATTATGTGAGTTCATCTTGATTCTGTTACATTCTTCAGATACTAGATACGATAAGAACATATACTACACCATATGTACAGAACATAATGATCCACACTAATGTATGCTAGAATGAATTTTGGGTTGTGTTCTGAGCCATCCGTTCTCCCACTTAAATAGATATGAATTAGTACTGTGAGAGCGCCGGAGAGAGTGAGAGCGCCGGAGAGAGTGAGAGCGCCGGAGGGGGGGAGGAGAGAGAGTGAGAGAGTAAAATGGGAGGAAATGAATTGGTGGGGGAATATAATTAGAATTTAGCGACGTTCATACTAACGTCGCTAAATTAGTCGCTATTAGTGACGTCATAGCGACGTTTCGCGGCGACTAGCTCATGTAACTATGTAGCCGTAGATGAAGTTGACTGTCCTCCGACCCTCATCCCTCGGTAATGATGATACGACAACCTATCACTATATCTTATATAGTAGTAGATGATATTTTAGTATTACATTATGTGAGTTCATCTTGATTCTGTTACATTCTTCAGATACTAGATACTAGATTCGATAAGAACGTATACTACACCATATGTACAGAACATAGATGATTCACACTAATGTATGCTAGAATGAATTTTGGGTTGTGTTCTGAGCCATCCGTTCTCACACTTAAAACACATATGAATTAGAACTGTGTGTCAATCTTTGTTTTTGTGTTTTCGGCGAACCCAGGGATTAGATTCTGTATTTTGTATTTTGACTTTGTACGTATTTGGGGATATTCAGTTTTTTCGTTGAGGATACTGAGTTTGTACGTATTTGCGGATATTGATTTGGTTTGTTGAGGATATTATATATTGACATTGTTCGTTGCGGATAGTATTTTTTCTTTATATTTTTTGTATATTCTGGAATGTATTGTGCGTGCCGGTGTTGAGTGTTCCACCGAGGGGGTCGGCGAACCCAGGGATTGGATTCTGTATTTTGTATTTTGTATTCTGTATTTTGGCTCAGGCTCCAGCTCCAGCATCATTTGCATTCTGGAACCTTTTTTTTTATATATTTTTTAATTTAGCGACGTTAGTATTCGTCGCTATATTTTAGTGACGTCAGTAAATGTCGCTAAAAGCGTCGCTAAATGCTGACGTGGCAACACGTGACACCAAATCTGATGTCAGCTCGTCGTCGCCAAAACGTCGCAAAACTGTCGCTAAACGACGACCACGCGATAACGTCGCCTTTTACGTCGCTGATTAGCGTCAAAGAACAAACGTCACAAATCACGTCGCTAATTAGCGACGTTAATAACGTCGCGAAATGGCGTCGCCCTAACGACGTTTTGCGACGTTTTCTCGTTTAGCGACACGTTTTTTTCCGTCATTCCTGAAACGTCGCTAAATTGATTTAGCGACGTTTACGCTGAGATTAGCGACGTATTTAGACGTCGCTAATCTCAGCGTAAATAGGTATTTAGCGACGTATTTAGACGTCCCTAAACGTCGCTAAATTGATTTAGCGACGTATTTAGACGTCGCTAATCTGACAAATTTTTGTAGTGACATCATTAGGACGAATTGCGACCGGCCAGTGATGTGATAAGCTATGATATCAGTAAATTTGAGATCCTTCAGATACTGGGCTAGCAACCCGTATTGGAGCGATCATAGGCTTGCACATAAAAGATGCCAAGTCCATTACGGTGCGAAACACCGTGACCTTCATATAGATAGGGCCGGTGGACTGAGATTAGAGTTGGGTGCAGGCACAGGGCCTGCCACCCTTATGCATACGTCTAAGTTTTGGTTGGTTGGTTGCGTGAATCGTATGGTTGGTTATGCATATTTCTAACGATTACAGGCTAAGCAAAACAAGACAGAAACGTGCACGATCACTACGCTTATGTTCATATTATCTCTAACTGTATCTGCTGCAGGGACACGGTATTGGACACATTTATGATAAGTTGCTATGCATGAATGTTGCCATGAAACTGATCCTAAGACTAAATAGAAAGATCACCAAATAATGTTGCATGTTTCACTAAATGTACTTAGTGTTTGGTTTGGGTGCGAGTGGGTCTTGATCAGTGAAGCGAGGGCGAAAGCACTAATCTCCCACTAGTTTGCTTACAGGTTCAGGATATGTTCAGCTCGGGGCGGGGCTTGGCTTGGACGCGTCGAGGCATGGAGTCCTTAGCGTCTCAAGAGGAGCTACCGCATTGGCGTACGGACTTGCAATATGGAGATGTTCGGCCGAAGACTACTTGTTGGCTATAAAGAGGCATAATGTATGGAACAATGTAATCCTTTATGAGCTAGAGAGATCCTGAGTGTTGTAGCCATTTGGCATATTCAGTTGGGCTATTCAAGCTTTTGTAACCTCAGTTCATTTATCAATAAAAGAGATTCTTATTGTATACTCTGTTTTCTTCTGCTGTTTATGTTATCAATTTATGATAAACACTATGTGAACCTGTTAGCTTGCCTTGCACGAGCGTAACTTCAGGCTCGTGCGGCATCACGCCCCAGTGAGGACAGACGATTTTTCGGGTCAGGACGTGATAGTCGCCATGGTATTTAATCAAATATTCCTCCTCCTCTCGTAAAATTAGAAAGTGTGCGGCGACTATAATATAAAAAGAAAGCATTATCAAGCAGATAAAATTAGTAAGTTTTAGTTGTAAGAAAAAAAGTGAGAGAAAGAGAAGAAATTTTACTTTTGAGAAAGAGAGAGAAAGTGAATGCACATAGAGAAGGAGGTTATACACTTTTAGTTAATGGGTTGGTTTAAGAAAGTGGGTGTGTAAATGACAATATTATCCATACATAATTATTATTTTAGATAAGCAAGTATACCACAAAAATAATTCATCATACCCTTACTATTTGAATTATATATATTTTTTGAAGCAATGGGTAATTGTGGCGAACTCGCCTCCACTGGGGCTCAAACTCCTGACCACTTGGGTCACATGCATCTCTCTTAACCACTAGGCTAGGGGTGAGCATTATTCGGTTTTGGACCGAAAATCGAACCGAACCGATTCGAACCGAATAATAGATTTGGTTCGGTTTAAAAAAAATTCGGTTCGGATTCGGTTTTGAAAATATTAAATTTTCTTATTCGGTTTCGGTTTTGGGTTTCAGTTTCGATCCAAAACTGAATAAAAAATATATATATTTTTTTTATAGATATATATTTCTTATTCAGTTTTCAGTTTTGATATATATATATATATATATATATATATATATATATATATATATATATATATATATATATATATATATATATATAGAAAGCTTCTCCTACGGGAATAACTTACGGGATGAGAAAATATACGTATGGTTCTCTTCTTTATTTCTTTCACTTTAAAAATGTTAGATCTCTCCTTTAAAAAAGGAACCTATCTCTATCTTAAAGATAAGTCTATTTATTTTTTAAATAGTGAGAAATTTTTTTTTTTTTTAAAAATAGTGAGAAATTTATTTATTTATTCAAAAAATAGAGATAGAAAAGTTAATTTTATAATTTTTTAAAGTAGAGATGGATTGTTTTAAAAAAATTTATCTTTAAACATAAATATCTTTTTAAAATGTTATTCAAAAATATACTTAATATTAATGTTAATTTTAATATTATTTCTCATGTTAGTTTTTTGGTGCTAACTTTATTGTTGATATTAATTTTAATTTTAATTTCAACATTAACATTAAGTTTAATTTAACATTAATATTAATATTAACATTAACATTAATATTAACATTAACATTAACATTAAAATGTAATATTAAAATTAAGATTAAGATTAATATTAAGATTAAGAATATAATTTAAAATTAAGATTAGAATTTAAATTTAGATTTAAATTTAAATTATTTAAAAACAAAAATAAATTTAAATTTAAATTAAATTTAACATTAACATTAACATTTTAAATTAAATTAGATTTAGATTTAAATTTATTTAAAAACAAATTTAAATTTAAATTAATTTTAACATTAACATTAAAATTAACTTTAACATTAAAATTTAAATTAATGTAAAAATTAAAATTAATATCAATATTAATATTAAGATTAACATTAAAATTAATATTTTAAATATAATTTTTAAAGGTATATTTATTTCTAAGGATAGATTCTTCTTTTTTTTTAAATATCTTTATTTAAAAAAATAAATGGAATAATTTATCTATCTCTATTTTTTAAAATAAATAAATCCCTCTGTGTTTAAAACTAAATTGATAGATAAGCCTTATTTTTTAAGATAGAGATATGTTTCTTTTTAAGAGTAGAGAGTAGAGATTTAAATATTAAAGAGAAATAAATTTCAGAAGAGAAACATACGTATATTTCGGCCAGATATTTTGAGTTTCTTTTCTCTCCGTAAGAAATTGCTCTATCCCGTAAACTCTTCCCGTAAACTTATCCCGTATATATATATATATATATATATATATATATATATATATAATATATATATATATATATATATATATATATATATATATATATATATATATATATATATATATATATATATATATTATATTAACAAAAAAAAGGTGCAAATAAATCAAAAATTAAATAAACCGAATAAACCGAAAACCAAACCAATTTAATTCGGTTCGGTTTAATTCTGTTATGGACAAATTCGGTTCGGTTTCGGTTTTTCTTATTCGGTTTTCGGTTATTCGGTTCGGTTTCGGTTTTTCTTATTCGGTTTTCGGTTATTCGGTTCGGTTGGAACCGAATTAACCGAATGCTCACCCCTACACTAGGCTAGAGTATATATATATATATATATATATATATATATATATATATATATATATATATATATATATAAGTTCTATTTTTAAAGTCTCCTACAAACTGTTCCCAAAAGATGATAAAAAAACAAAAATGCTATTTGGCTTCCAAAATCTGGGTGATACAATCTCCCATTATGTGGCATAAGACATGGTTGCTGACATGACAAAATTTAACATTAACATTAAAATTAATATTAATATTAATACTAATATTAATATTAATATTATTATTAACATGATAATTAACATTAAGACTTACTTTAACATTAAAATTAACCTTAACATTAAAATTAACATTAATACTAATATTAAAATTAATATTAACTTTAGAATTAATATTAATATTAACATTAAAAAATTGGACAATTAATTTTTGGGTTAAAATTTGCCATGTCAACTGTTATGTCAGCTGCCATGTCAGATGCCACATAATGGGATATTGTATCACCCAAATATTTTGGGAGCCAAATAACATAATTGTAAAAATAAAAATAAAAAAAAGTGTATACATTTATGTGAAATAATTTTCCATTTGAGCACTCGGGTGACTGCTGCTGGCCCGTAGCCACGTGGAGGCCACCCATTGGCCCCTGCTAGCACGGGTCCACCTCCTTAAGACCCAGGCCAAAAGGACCAATGGAAGGTGGCCACGTGGTCACGGACAAAATAGCACTGCCCATATATGTACTGTTTCCAAGGTTTATAACGGGTTATCTTTTATGATATTTTCGATTCATTGAGAGTGATTGTAACAATTTCATTCACTAATCTTTCATTTCTATCATTCTTTGGATCTTCCTGATATCTCCAAATCATTGTCAAACCATGAACATGCATAGCGAATTTGACTGGTTATTATGATTCCTCAATGTTCAACCAAGGAAATGTACGTATGATTAATCGTATGATTAATCGTTACAAAATTAGCTGAAGAGTATTATATATGCATTACAATGATATCTTACTATGTGTCCATTCATACTATTTGGGCGGAGAGTTATTCATCAACAAAACAAGTTATCTATCTGAACTAGCTGATCACCTCACAGTTATCTATCTAAACTAAACTGATCTACGCTAAAAAGTGGAAAGTCATAACAACTTATTCCCGTTGTTGTGCAGACAGGGCCGGCCCTGGCCCAGAGCCCATGAAATAAGAGGGTCTCAATTTTTTTCAATATATACTAGTCTACATGTACTTATTTTGCACGTATTTTGATTAGAGTATCATAAGATCAGTTGTCGTCTTTTTCAGATGATTATTCATGTGTGCATTTTTTTTCTTTTTATAATGCCAAGAGATTCAAAGTACAATTTTTTTTAAAATTTTCTATTAAGAATAATAATCTATGAAAAATGGTAAGAATATAAATTTTTACGATTGGAACATGGAAAGTTGTATGGAAAAAAATTGCATGCAAATTTTATTGCTTTGACTCTTAAACATAAATGGCATGCAAGTTGACATAATAACATCATATTTATAAAATACTCAAGGGTATTTTAGAAATTCAAAAGTTTTACCACCAAGTTTTCCTATTATATAGTAGAATAGATAACATTTGTAATATTTTAAATATTATTATGAATACAAAATAATGGTAACTTAAGCCTCGTTTGGTATACTGTAATGTAATCGTAATCGTAATATAATCGAATGAAAAAAAAAATTATTTAATTATATTGCGATTACGATTACATTACAGTGAACCAAACGGAGTCAGTATAGTTGGTTTTCATTTATACCATTTTTTTTTTTTAAAAGGGACACCATCTTAAATTTTCCTCTACACTAAAATCTCCAGACCGGACCTATGTGCAGATCAACTTGAAGACACTTGTGTGTCACTTGGCATGATCCTTGAAGCCCTATATAAACAAACACCCCACCCCACCCCACCCCACCCCACCCAATCCATCTCCATCCCTCCAATTAAACCTATTCGCTAGCCAGCTGGTCTCACCACACATGATGGGGAAGCAATCCTCTTGCAGTTTGGGTCTCTTACTTCTGCTCCTTCTCCAGCACGGTACTAACGCGGACTTCGTGAGGACCAGCGGCACCCGTTTCGTGCTGAAAGGCCGCCAGTTCTACTCCAAAGGCTTCAATGCGTACTGGCTCATGTATATGGCGTCGGACCCCTCGACGAGGGACAAGGTGACTGCTGCCTTCCAGCGGGCGACAAGTCACGGACTGACTATGGTCAGGACTTGGACTTTCAGTGATGCCAGTTATAGGCCACGGCAGATCTCTCCTGGCTATTACAACGAGGATATGTTCAAGGTGTATATAGCTACACACAGACGCAGATCCAATGGTGCACTAGATGTGGGCTAACTCCTAAAAATAAATTATATAGGAAAAGAAAAAAGAATTTTTGATTTTTTTTGCAGGGATTGGACTTTGTGATTTCTGAGAGAACCAATCACTGAGCATTGTTGTTGATTCTTTTGCAGGGATTGGACTTTGCGATTTATGAGGCCAGGAAATATGGTGTGTATCTGATATTGAGCTTGGTGAATAACTATAATGACTTCAGGGGGAAGAAGTAGTACATTCAGTGGGCAAGGGATCAAGGGCAGTGGTTGAACGACGAAGACGATTTCTATAGGAACTATCTTGTCAAGGGTTGGTATAAGAACCATATCAGGATAATGAAATTGGTAAAATGATATATATATTTTGCCAGCAGTTTATGACTGCCGACATGACCACAGATCTGCGTGGCGGCCAACCGTTGACTCTCCTGCTATCACCGGTCCTCACCCCCTTAAAATTCAGACCAGGAGACCCATGGGAGGCAGCCACGTGGTCTGCAGTCATGTCCGCGGTCACGAACCGCAGGCAAATTGGTAGTGCCCATAAAATTATGACCTAGCTAGGTCTAATTAAGGAAGATTGCGTATAATCTAATTAACGGGCTATCGATCGGTAGTACTAATCCGATCGTCTTCACTTTGAATCAGGTTGTTCTGACGAGGATCAACTCGATAACAAGAGTTGCTTATAAGGATGATCTAACCATTTTTGCATGGGAACTCATGAACGAACCCCGCTGCCAAAGCGACCTCTCCGGCACAACCCTGCAGGTTTACCTCAGTAGTAACATTCCATGCTAAGACATTATGAATGACAAATTTAGAGAACTTATAACTTATATTAGGTGCTACTGATTTTTGTACAACAAAAATTTAAGATAGTCAACTTTACAAATTGCACAATATATGATGTGCTAATAGTAAGGGTATGTTTTTAGCTTAAAAGGGTTTAATATTAATTATACCAAACATGTAGTTAACATGATCAAATAAGAATCATATTATAGTTAGATTTGTTTCTGTTAGCTGCTGCTCCATGAGCAAAAGCTCAAGTTTGAGCATTTAGTCCCACATCGGACAGTAGGATCCAATCCATTGTATATATATTACCTTTTCTCCTTTTGCTTCATTAAGAGTTGTGTGTGGGAGCTCCATGGGCCACACGCGCACGCCACCGCCGCCCGGTGCGGGTGCGGGTGCGGGTGCGGGTGCGGGTGTACGGGTGCCGAATGCCGATTCGATTCTCTTCGGGTTCGGGCCGAGACAACCCTAAAAGATGTTTTGCTATTTTTTACAAATTTTGACCGTTACAAATTTTTAATTTCCATAACGTTCACTATTCAAATTCCGTTCAGGTTCAATGAACCTTGCTCTGGAAAACGTTCAGTAACGTTTACTTTAAATGACTCATTAAATCTGTCATTATTCTCCTACGTGGAAAACCCTTATATATACCTTGTCTCATTCCTTCATTTTTTACACACAGAAATTCGTTTCTCTCTCTAAAATTCTAGTCCTCTCAACATCACTGTTGTTCTCCATTGTTGCTCTGGGCAGAGCTAAGTCGGGGTCATTCTCTCGACGTCGTGTGCGGCAACGAGATTCCGGTGGAGCGGGGATTTTACCACTAGGGGCGTTCGAATTAAGTCTGCACATAGACCCGAGCTAACTCTTAGGGCAGTGCTACGTGCACGACTTCCCCGGAGGTCGGTAACAATTTAATTATTTTTTTATTGCAGATTTAAACCGAAGTGTTCTTGAAGAATTTCCAACAATCTAAGAGTTAGCTAATTGTCTAATATTTTAAGAACAACTTTGTCTATTAAGTTTAAACGTTTGCTTGCTTAAACATTAGCTTTGCTTACTGAAAAGTTCGTTTTGCTGTTAGTAACATTTGCTGTTAGTAACATTTGCTGTTAGCTCAACGTTTACGTCAATTGAATATTTTAACATTTGTTGTTAGTAATTTATTTTGTTTGCTCAAGGTTTTGTTTGTTGCGTCAATATTTGTTTAAAAGCTTCAATATTTGCTGGCAGCTTCTGTTGAACAAATATTGCTTTAATATTTGCTGTTAGCTTCTGTTGAACATTTTCTTTGCTGAAAACATTTTCTTTAAAAGCTTCAATATTTGTTTCTCATTGAATATTCTATTAAAAATTTTAATCTTGTCACTCATTTAATTTTATTTGTTCATTGTCATTATTTGACATATCAATTATATCTCACATATCAATTAATATTCGTTAATTGTCATTATTTGTTAAATTGACATCTTAGACAAATATAATTGTGTTAGTATTATTTTTGTCAATACTAGCTTTCATTTTACTCAATATTTTAATTTAGGCCAAATCAAACAATTAATTAATTTAGTAAAAAAAATTCCTTTAGTTTTAAGTTCTAAAGTTAAGATTTGTTTGGGAACAAGCCGAAAGGGCCCTTCTGTCAACAAGGCAAAATATCGTCTAAGCGACCGGTACTTAAGAGTTCCTAGTGAACCTCCGCTTGCTGGGATCCGGCCCCTACAGCTAACCCAACCTCATCAAAACTTGAAAAACTAAAAATTAAAAGGTTTATTACTAAAATTATTTTAATTGTTAATTTTAGCTTAAAACCATCTTATTGAGTAAATATAATTTTTTCAGACCTTAGGAACATGACTTCCAAGGAAGAGACTTTCTCTGCAAAGCCTGCAAAATTCAATGGCACCTACTTCAAGAGGTGGCAAAGCCAGATAAAATTTTGGCTTACCACCTTAGGTCTAATTTCTGCCATTGATGGGTCCACACCCATCTCAAATGATTCTGATGAGGCTGAGTCTGACGTAGGGGTTTCCAAGTCCTCATCTTCTACTAAGCCTAAGACTCCTAAGAAAATTGACTACCACTGCTTCCACAGAATCTTAAGCGCTATGTCGGAGTCACTCTACGACATATTTTTTGAGTATAAAAGCGCTAAAGAACTCTGGGATGCTTTGGAAGATGAGTATGGTTGTGATGATGCTGGAATTGATAGATTCAATTCTACCACATTCAACCAATATGTCATGGTAGATAACAAACCTATCAATGACCAAATCCATGAGTTCCAAGAACATCTTAGACAGATTCAAGCCAAGGGAACCGTCTTTTCTACTGAGCACAAAATAGGATGCTTGATAGATAAACTTTTCCCTTCCTGGTCTAAAGTGGCAAAAGACCTTCTACATCTAAAAGGATCTATTACATATTCTCAAGCTCTACAGAGAATTAGAACAGAAAAGAAATATAGGTCCAAGACCAAAGCTAGGTCAAATGCCACAGCTAAGGTAAACCTTGTAGAAAGTCATGAAAAACCTAAGTCAAACAACCATCTCAAATCCAAGAAAACCTCCTTCAAAAAGAAGCAGAGTTTTCAACCTCCTCCCAAAAATCTTCATCACCAAAACCATCACCACCAAAACCCCCAAAACCTAGAAACTTTGGTCAGACTCAGGATCAAAGAAGATTTTATTTTGTGTGTGGTAGAACCAACCATACAGCCATCAATTGCTTCCAAAGGAAGAAAGAACCTATCCAGAATTCCTTCAAGGGAAAAGGCAAGGCAGAGGCTAACATGATTCTGAATGGATCTTCCAGCTCCTTTAGGTCTGTAAGCTTCCAACCTGTAGTAAACCTGTCTTTCCATTCTGATGATTGGTGGTTGGATTCTGGAGCTAATGTTCACGTTTTATTTGATCGCTCCTGTTTTTCAACCTATCAGGAATCAGGTGGAGGAGGCGTGACTCTAGGAGATGGCTCAACGGCACAAGTTGTGGGAAGAGGAAGAATAGATCTGAAGATGACATTAGAAAAAATTCTACCTCTCCATGATATGCTTCATGTGCCGTCTGTCAGGAGAAATCTTGTTAGTGGATCTCTCCTTGTAGCCTCAGGATATAAAATTGTAATGGAGGTCAATAAAGTAGTTTTCTCTAAGGATGATCTGTTTATTGGAAAAAGATTTGTGAAAGATGGACTTTTTGTTTTAAGTACTATGAATAAAAGTTCAAATCCTTCTTTTGTTGCAAATGTTGAATCATCAAATGTTTGGCATGGTAGACTAGGTCATGTGAACTTAGGATCTATCAAAAGGATGATGAACTTAGATCTTATCCCTAAAACTTCTATAGACGATGAACACAAATGTGAGATATGTGTTCAAGCCAAACATACTAGATTACCTTTCAAATCTGTCTATAGAGATTCTGAACTCCTAGAACTTATCCATAGTGATGTTTGTGATTCCAATAGGGTCTTGACCCGAGGCGGTAGGAAATAATTTGTAACTTTTATAGATGACCATTCAAAGTATTGTTACACCTACCTCCTTAAGACCAAAGATGAAGTTCTAGACAGATTCAAGGTCTATAAATCTGAGGCTGAAAACCAGTTGAATAGGAAGATTAAGATTCTTAGATCAGATCGTGGTGGAGAGTATACCTCAAATGAAATGACTAACTTCTGTGAAGAGCACAAAATTATTCATGAGGTAACTGCTCCTTATTCACCACAATCTAATGGAGTTGCTGAAAGAAAGAATCGCACTCTTTTAGATATGGTCAATGCCATGCTTCTCAGCTCAGGTGCCCCTGACAATCTTTGGGGAGAAGCCTTATTGTCAGCCTGTTATATTCTTAATAGGATATCCAGTAAGACTAATGATAAGACCCTATATGAGTTATGGAAAGGTCGAACCCCTAGGATTAATTACCTCAAAGTTTGGGGATGTCTAGCTAAAGTAGGAATTCCTGAACCTAAAAGAGGAAGATAGGACCTAAAACTGTAGATGTTGTATTCATAGGATATGTCCTAGATAGTAATGCCAATAGATTTCTTGTAACCCATTCTGAAGTAAATGAAATCTCTAATAACACAATCATTGAAGCTAGAGATGCAGTTTACTTTGAGAATATTTTTCCTTTCAAGGATAGAACCCCTTCATCTTCCTCTAACCCTTCTCTTACTCCGTCCACTAGTTCTTATGATCCAGTACCCAGTTCTCAACCTGAACAAGTCATAGAACCTAGAAGGAGTAAAAGAGAAAGGATTAAAAAGAATTTAGGAGAAGGATTCTTCACATTTTTGATAGAAGGTGATCCCTCAACTTATGAAGAAGCCATATCCTCTCTTGATGCCCCTTTCTGGAAAGAAGCTATTAACAATGAGTATAACTCCATCATGGAGAACAATACTTGGTTTTTAGCAGACCTTCCTTTAGGCAGCAAACCAATAGGTTGTAAGTGGATCTTTAAAAAGAAACTTAGAGCCGATGGTACCATAGAAAAATATAAGACTAGATTAGTGGCCAAAGGATTTATCCAGAAGAAAAGATTAGATTATTTTGATACCTACTCTCCTGTAGCTAGAATATCTTTTATTAGAACCCTTCTAGCTTTAGCATCCATTCATGATATGCTGATCCATCAAATGGATGTAAAGACAGCATTTCTAAATGGAGATTTGTAGATTAGTAAAGGTTTTATTGCTAAAGGTCAAGAAAAGAAGGTTTGTAGATTAGTAAAATCTCTTTATGGCCTAAAGCAAGCTTCCAAGCAATGGCACAACAAATTTGACAAAGTCATTATAGAATTTGATTTTGTGCCAAATGAATATGACAAATATTTGTATTCTAAAAATACAAATAAAAGTTATGTTATTTTATGCTTGTATGTTGATGATATCCTTATTCTATGATCTTCACTGGAACTGATAAATAACACTAAGAATTATCTATCTAACCAGTTTGATATGAAAGACTTAGGTGAGGCAAATCTGATCCTAGGAATGCAAGTGTTAATAAATCCTTCATCCTATTCCTGCAAATCTGATCCAGTTAAATAACACTAAGAATTATTTTATGCTTGTATGTTGATGATATCCTTCATCCTATTCCTGCAATTTCTATAAATTGTGATAATAAATCTGTTATTGAACTACTAAAGCATGATTCTGTGAATGCTAAGATGAACAGGCACCTGCAGCTGCGCTTCAAGTCAATTAAAAGCCTATTGGGCAAATATGTGGTTCTTGACTATATAAAGTCAGAAAAGAACCTTGCAGACCACTTGACGAAGAGTCTATCTAGGACATTGATCCTAGAATCATCGAGGGGGATGGGGTTAAGCCCATAGTATAGTCACCAGCAGTGGCAACCCAACCGAGTCTGACTGGAGATCCCAAGAAGCCGGTTCAATGGGTAGAAACAAGCTGGACTAGGTGACTATTATGGAACACTGACCTGAGATTAAATTCTCTTTAAAATAAAAGCCCAGGAGGCTGTACATGTGTACATTCATATCCCATCCCTATGGTGACAGTGTTCCTTTTGTGATATGGATAGGTTGAGTTTAAACTCTTAATAAGTCCAAGCATAATATGCAGGGTTGATTCCTATCACCAACCCTTAAGGACTTACCTATATGAGAGGTCGTGAGGGTCACGACTATAGGACAGGGCGATCCTAGACAACTCTCATGAATGTGTAAAAGTGCGCATGGCCAACAAAACGCGCCACCCGATAGACCCAAGTACCTCTAGCGTACTATGTGTGCTATTATCTGAGTTTGGTTCAAGAAGACTGATTCAAGGCGTAGTCCATCAAGCTCTTATTCAGACAAAGACAATAGTCACTACGTGAGATTCAAGGCTGTAGTCCATCTCATTTATGCATAGTATACAACTGCCCAGAAATTCTCTTATCTTATTCTTCTTCTTTATATTATCTTGGAACTTGACCTTTTGGGGGGGGGGGGGGGATTGTTAGCTGCTGCTCCATGAGCAAAAGCTCAAGTTTGAGCATTTAGTCCCACATCGGACAGTAGGCTCCAATCCATTGTATATATATTACCTTTTCTCCTTTTGCTTCATTAAGAGTTGCGTGTGGGAGCTCCATGGGCCACACGCGCGCGCCGCCGCCGCCGCCGCCCAGCCCAGCTCGGCTCGGTTCGGCGCGCGTATCGGGTGCGGGTACGTGCCCACATCTGCGGACGCCGAATGCCGATTCGATTTCCTCTTCGGGTTCGGGCCGAGACCCTAAAAGATTTTTTGCTATTTTCTACAAATTCTGACCGTTACAAATTTTTAATTTCCATAACGTTCACTATTCAAATTCCGTCCAGGTTCAATGAACCTTGCTCTGGAAAACGTTCAGTAACGTTTATTTTAATTGACTCATTAAATCTGTCATTATTCTCCTACGTGGAAAACCCTTATATATACCTTGTCTCATTCCTTCATTTTTTACACACAGAAATTCGTTTCTCTCTCTAAAATTCTAGTCCTCTCAACATCACTGCTGTTCTCCATTGTTGCTCTGGGCAGAGCTAAGTCGGGGTCATTCTCTCGACGTCGTGTGCGGCAACGAGATTCCGGTGGAGCGGGAATTTTACCACTAGGGGCGTTCGGATTCAGTCTGCACATAGACCCGAGCTAACTCTTAGGACAGTGCTACGTGCACGACTTTTCCGGAGGCCGGTAACAATTTAATTATTATTTTTTTATTGCAGATTTAAACCGAAGTGTTCTTGAGGAATTTCCAACAGTTTCCTCGTCACTTTCTTCCCTTTTTGTAACCTTCTTAATTGGTTTTTCTTCAACCCACGTTCCCTTATTTTCTCATAGTTTGGAAAACAACATAGATTGCTGATCTAAGAAAAATAACTTGAATATCAAGAACAAGAAAATTTCTGAGGTAAGCTTTATTTTTATTTGTAGACAAGTATACACTTGTATAGTATATGTACACCTTGTTTGTTGAGAAATGCTGCACATACGATCCGTAAAGAGCAACCACAACTTGCTGTGATTTCATTTTCAGGGTAGAAAAGTTACTTTTTCTATATATATACAAATATCATTAGATTTGCATGCATGTCTACCCATCTATATAGACTGAAATTCATAAGTCGACATACACAATATATACATATACTTGCTTTTATACTTGACTAGTAAGAGCATCATTAGTAGATGGTACTCAAAATTTCATCTTGAGATCCAACATTTTTGGAAAAAAAGGTAAATGTAAAGTGAGTTGGGTTTGTATGATGAGAATAGTAAAAAAAATATAAAATGAGATTTGATCCCAAAGATTGTGTGGTCAAAAATTAATGTGAGAAAATAGCTCCAAATTGGGACTTACTATTCTACATAATAATTTCCTACATTCTGAATCTAGAAATTTTTAGACCCAACCTAAAGCTCCTGCCGGTGGATTGGGCCTGGAAATCTAGAAATTGAAACCTAGGATGAGTATTACTATTCTAAAAAATGAGCTCTACATTCTAAATCTAGAATTTACAAAATTGGTTGGACCTTACTAATCATGATCTAACTAAACTTTGTTGCATGGGGGTGTAACAGAACTTGATTCTAAGATGGCTGGTTACGTGAAATCCATAGACAGCAACCACATTGACATGCTTGAAGTTGGCTTGGAAGGTTTCTATGGCGAATCGTTGTCCGACAAATTAAATCCAGGTTACCAGATCGGCACGGACTTCATCTCCAACAACAAGATCACTCAAATCGATTTCACCACCATTCATATGTATCCCGATCAACGGTTAGTTAGTGTTGAACTACGTACTCAAGAACATACATATATAGTTTTTGTCTAATCACTCTAACAAAACAATGTGGTTGATCATATTGAAATGAACAGGATTCAAGGTGCAGATGACAATGCTCAACTGTCATTCATCTAGAGCTGGATCACGTCCCATGTCAACGACGCGGGCTCCCTGATCGGAAAGCCGCTCATAATCGCAGAATTCGGCAAGAACACCAAGACCTCGGCGGCCTGGCAGAGAGACAACCTCTACTGGGCAGTCTACAACAGCATCTACAACTCTGCCAAGGGGGTGGGCAGGGACCGGCGCGCTGTCACTACCACATTTTAGATTGAGGGTATTTTGGTCATTATAAATTTTTGAAATTTATTTAATTCATTTAATTGGTGATTGTGATTTTGACTTTGACTTATTGAGACTTTGTAGACTAGCCTAGGTATTGACCCTAACTATGGTGACTAATTTGTCACTACCACATTTTAGATTGAGGGTATTTTGGTCATTGTGAATTTTTGAAATTTATTTAATTCATTTAATTGGTGATTGTGATTTTGACTTTGACTTATTGAGACTTTGTAGACTAGCCTAGGTATTGACCCTAACTATGGCGACTAGGTTAGCATGGTGAGACCCTAGTCTAACTTAAGTCAATCTAGATTAGTCATTTAGAAATCAAGGTTTGAATAGGAGGACTAGTGATTTGGTGCATGACTTATGACTTAGAATTAATTTCATGACTTATGTAATTAAGTCATAGGCCCATGACTTAAGCCCAAACCCTAGCTAAGTCCACCATGGCCGGCCACACCTAGGATTTTCCACCCTATTTAATGCCTCTTTCACTTGTTCTTGTCTCTTTTGTGCTCAACCTAGTTTTTAGAAAGAAAGGTAAATTCCCACTTTCCTAAATTCTTATTAAATTCATTTTTAATCCTTTTTGACCCAAATCTTTTGCATATGATTTTAATCAATCTCTACTTGCTGATTATGGGGAGCAATTTTAGTTTTTGTGCAATTTGGGAGCAAATGATGCACGACATGTGGTGCAATTCCGCCCGCATTGGACACGTACTGTTCGTGCATTGACAGCATACACGCACAGACACGCGACTGACACTGTGTTCGAGTCTCACATGGACACGTCCTGGACACGACTCAGGGTGTCCTAACCCTAGCCCTATACCCCCTCTACACGTGTGCACGGCCACGTGTCTCCACGTGGCCTGTGTCGTGCGTTGGACATGCGTGCACGCGTGTACGACGCAGCAGTGCACTGTTTTCAGTCTGTGTGTCGTGTGATTGATTGGACATGATTCGTGTCCAGTTATTGGGCACGAAGACACCCCATGACACTATCACATGTGCGTCATGGTTTATCAACAATTAAATTAGGACATTAACCTATTTTTAGCTATCGTTTTAGCATTTCCCCCCTTTCTCTGATACACATTCACTGATTCGATTTTCTGAGTTCTGATTTCATTTTTAACTGATTTAATGATGGTTAATGATTAGGATTAGTTCACCTACATATGTAATAGATGATGATCATGTTGGGTTGTGATTTGGTGTTGGATTTGAGTTTTTGAATTGGTTTTGGATATGCTAACTGCTAGGACTGAATATATGAACTGTCATGTTGTTTTGATTTTCTATGAATACTGTTTCTTGAGATTAGCACACCTTACTAACCCACTGCTTTCCTATACACTTTCATATATAGTACACACACTTTGAACTGAACCCTATGACACATATGCACACACTCTTTCCTGTTCCTCTATTCCACACAACACTGTTTCCAGTTTTCCCTATGACACTAACTGTCACATTGACACATTACACTGTTAATGTAAACACACACACACAATTCACATTTCTGAGAACATAATGTTCATGCCTACACTTCACTGTTAAGACCTGGGACTGAAATCTGAGATTGATATGTACACATCTATACACACACTGTTTGTGACTCACTATAAAATCTGAGAATTTTCAACTGTTGAACTGTCACACACACCTATCTACCTACTGTCTTCCTGAGTTTGTCACCCACCACAGGAGACACACACACACACACACATGTTTACACACATATGTAAATCACTAGCTCACTTTTCACATTACTAAATCTGAGAACCACATTAAATGATTCATTACACACATCCTATCTAATTCCTGTCACATTACACATATGCAGACACACACATGTCTATCTCTCTACATGTATATGTGAATATGTTATCTAGTACCTATACCTATATAGCTACCATATATATATATATATATATATATATATATATATATATATATATATATATATATATATATATATATATATGTGTGTGTGTGTGTGTGTGAATGTGATGTATATTGATTGTATAATATATGCATATATGGTTGATATGTGAGGTATAGTTTAGGCTATGGAACTAGACTAGTGTGGCTTGTGTGGTAAATTGGTTAGAGACCTAGATTGACTTGTTAAGCCTAAGTTAGACCAACCTAGACTAGTTTAACCTTGTTTGACCTTGTTTGACCTAACTAAACTAGAGTTGACATAGTTTGACTATTAGAGTTGACCAAGGGTTGACTTTAGCCTAGATTGATCCCAAACATCATGTAGATGCATTGTAGCAGTCTATTTTATTATTTTAGACATGTAGTGACTTGTACTGTTCTATAGGAGACAGACACCACTCCTCGGACAGTATATTCTCCACAAATATTCAGGATACCAGGCGAGTACATTCTCTGATCATTTCATATCTTGTTTACGATTATATTTCCTGCTTTATATTACTTTACTTGATGCTGACACATTGGTAACATGGATTAGTACTATATGGATCCCTTCATGAGATGTTATCCCCCTCGGGAGCATCAGATACTCTTGTCTCGTGTGTTTCACTTACATCATGTATCTCATACTTCTATTATCATGAATCTTCATGTATCAGCTTGTGATTCCTGTACTCTCATGAATCGCAGAGCCTTCACGAATCTATTCATGAATCACTTTTGAATCACCCTTTATGGACAAAGTAGTATAGTCATGAATCTTAATGTAACTTGACTGGATTCTTGTGTATTGATTGGAGATGGGGGAGTAGAAACTGAGCATGTGAATAATTCCAAAGTAGAATAGTCATGAATCACCTCTTTAGTATAGTCATGAATCACCCTCCAGCTGTTCACATGTTCATCTTGTACTCTGAATCACTAGCACTGATTAGCTCTCTTATATATTGTAGATATTTACTTATAGTCTCTCTTTTATATTATGCTGTTCTTCAGTTTCATGTATCTTACTCTCTAGCATGATTATATTTTCTATCCTGTTATGATTTGTTGAGATGTATTATGCTCGCTCCTGTCCTGACTAGACCTGTTGAAATATTACAGAGGATGAGGACGAGGCGTGCTGTCCTACCTATTATGGGACTATCCTAGAGGACCGCTATGACCTGGACCAGCAGCAGGACCCCTTAGCAGTGGATGACACTCCTTTAGACTAGGATGTCTTTTCATTATATTTACATTCTGGATTACTGTATTTGATATTTGGGATATTTCTGAATTTGTGTTATCATAGACACTTAGACTTATATCTGTTGTATCTCTCTGTGGATTTCGTTTCATATCTATCTATCTTATCATTCTGCCTTAGATGTGATTGAGACTGTATTCTGCTATGTCACCTCCATTCGGAGTGTATATACTGTACAGGTACCTTATATATTGTTAGATGATTGACCTAGGACAGCGTTCTACCGCCGATACTGCGACGTAGGCTGGACGTAACCACTTCTCGTGCCCTTACTGTAGGGTGCGGGTCGTGACACGCGCTCTTCTCACTACAAGAAATATTGGTTTTTACGGCGTGCCAAGTATGTCGTAAAAAGATTTTACGGCGTTCAATGTATGCCGCAGTAAAAG
Organism: Iris pallida; assembly: GCA_029216955.1. Lineage (NCBI taxonomy): Eukaryota > Viridiplantae > Streptophyta > Magnoliopsida > Asparagales > Iridaceae > Iris > Iris pallida. The sequence continues at coordinate 721,140 of JANAVB010045219.1, forward strand.
CCGTATTTGCCCGCATCGTAAAAAATCACTAGTTTTTACGGCATACAATGTATGCCGTGCATACATGTTTTTACGGCATGCGATGGATGTCGTGTATACACAATAAATTATGACATATCTTGTATGTCGTGGAAAGTCTAAACTAGACGTCAATTACGGCTTAAAAAGTACTGAATACACATAAATTAGGACATATTATGCACGCCTTTAATGCACAGATATTATGACATATAACGTATGTCGTAAAAAGTACTGAATACACATAAATTAGGACATATTATGCACGCCTTTAATGCACAGATATTATGACATATAACGTATGTCGTAAAAAGTACTGAATACACATAAATTAGGACATATTATGCACACCTTAATTTCTCTTCAATTTTTTTTTTAAAAAAACAAATCATGCTTTAATAGTAATCAATTTTACCATTGACAACGAACCACAAAAGAACAAGATGTCATTGATCCAACAAGATATAATTACGAAAAATAATATCAAATGATCCAACAATTACGAAAAATAATATCAAATGATCCAACAATTACGAAAAATATTAACTTTCACTTTGAAAAAAATATGTAATAATCCAAATCCTAAATTTATCCAGCAAATACGAGAAAGCATAACTTTCACTTAGACAATAATATCTAATGATCCAAATCCAAAATTTATGTAGCAATTACGAAAAAGCAAACTTTTACTTAAACATTAATATGATCCAAACCCAAAATTTATACATCAAAACATAATGTCGGACAACAACTAGCCCACCATCTTCTCCAGCATAACCAGCCCTCTGTCTGACAATCTCTCATCCCATGTCTGCAACCTACAACAAAAGCAAATGAGGTAGTTGATGTGAGCATCTTGATTGTAGGTTATTGTAGGATTTGGTACGAAAAAGGTAAACAAATATATTGGTCAAATAGTAATACAAAAGATAATATAATCAATTAATGAAGGTATAGACACAAACTGAACAGTACTAGTGGGAATTGATCTCAGGAAATTGGACTAACTAACAGTAATGATAACTTACCACTGCCCCTATCTGACCAAGGGATATGCAATTTAATAGGGAAGCTAATACACTATGGTATTTGAATCCCTAACATGACTGCTACTGGATGATTCAAGACTTAACATGCCAACTGCACAATCAAGTGGACTGAACCTTACTGTCCTCTTAAGGACAGAACAATGTAGATGCAGGGGACAAATATCAAATGGAAAAGTGGACAGAACAAATATATACACCGAACGTGTCAATTTTGTGCATAAAAGGAAAGGATCCGAGTACCAGACTACAAAAATTTAGGATAAAGGATCTGTTCTTGTTGTGCTCACCATTTGATAAAGATTACCTACCAAACTATGAACAATATATCCGAGCTGTATATTGCTCTAATATGTCTTCTATTTAGTAAACAGATCCACGCTTAACTTGTTAAACTTAAGACTAGCCCTACAATCCCTAATCAGTTGTGCGTTGTAGAAGAAAAGATAGAAATTATGTTGCACAAAAACGGACATGGATACCAATGAGCACAGGTACAAAAATCAGTGCATTCGAAACCTAGGATATCATAAACAAATGCAATGTATAAAACTCCCAATTCTGGAAAAGCACAACTAATATACATAGGTAACAGAAATCAAGCAAAAGTATCATGTTAGTGTTTGAAATCAAGAAAAATATGTGAGTATCAGAACTCTACATCAGAAAACCCAAGTATACATATGAGTCTCAGGCATGGTTGCATGTTACCATATCAATTTACATTTAGCTAGCAATCAACTAAATTTAATGAACATTAAAATTCAGAAATGGAACCCAATCTCAGGTTCCATGCAAGGTTCAGCTCAGCACTCAGTTTAGCACTCTTAACATATTAAGCAATCCCAACACCAATCTCAGGTTTTAGACATTCATTAAGAACCCAGTTATATTCAACAAATCAAAGACTCCATTTCTCAGTTAACATGTGAACTCAGGTTTCAAGCATACCAAATAAACCCAGTTATATTCAACAAATCAAAGACTCTTGCTATTAAAACCCCATTACCTGTTTGTACCCGAGCCCCCCTTCTCCTCTTCTCTGTTACACTGTTCTGATACAACTGACCTCAAATCCTAATCATTAGGATACTAACCTGCCTTACCCACACACTCACTCACAAGGCAAACTCAAGGCCAAGCCAAGATCCCATTACCTGCTGCACTACAGAGCCATTCCCTCTGAATCCTAACCCTTATCAAACACACACACACATCCACTTCACACATATACCTATACTCATAAGGCACACAACCACAAAGGCCAATAACCAATGCTCACTGCCTGAACTTGGCATGCCACTTGCACTGCTCGACAGAATACGCACAAGTACAGCAAACATTGTGAAAAATGATAGTACCTTTTACGACCACAAGTTGGCTGCAACCATCATTGTGCCCGCACAAGTACAGCAAAGTGCAGCAAAATCTATAACATGAAGGAAAACAAAGTGAAAAATGTAACTGTATCAGTAGAAATGGTGCAAAGACAGGTTGCAACTACAATATTGTAAATATTACCTTACCAAAATTGTGTAAATATTATCTTACCTCAAAAGGACACAAACTACTAGTCGAATCTGATATACTTGATAGGCCACGCAATCGTACTGGATAAAGCCTCATGTAGAAGAAAAAATTCACGGGTCGGCCGATACAAAGTCAACCCATAATCAATTACTTCATGCACCCAAACTTTATAGCACTCTTGTCCTATTGCCACATGATGGACCAAATCTTTGGGATTTGTAGATGCAATCTTGCCAATTGCCACAACTTCTATACCTGGTTCCCAATTCAACAATTTGCATTTTGTCCCAGTGTTAGGAGAACTTGGAATTTCTTTATTTACTTCTTCCCTCCTTGTTTCGGCATATCATAATGATGATTTAAATAACCAAAGTTCTCTGAAATGTATGCTCATGGCCATACATTTCCATACATTTAGTGTCGAAATTCGAATTACCTTCTTTACCTTATTAACCAAGATTCCCAGTATTGGCTGACACCAATAGGTAGCAACCATATTGTATCATTTTTGGCATATCCTGAACCATTACCGATACTGACCAATACCAACATAAGGACTATCTTTCCGAGTCAATTAGGCAAAGAAAAATGACAAGGAAAAGAGAGAAATTTGAGGGAAATGGTGTCAATACAATGATTCGGTATGTCGAAGATTTACATGCTACAAAGTGTCGACAAGATTTCTTATTGACCCATTGTAACCATTTCATTTGCCAAAGTTTTACATTTATAAATTCACAAAACCTATCGATGTTAATACTATTCCATTCAAAACACTATAAATAACAAATTATACATGAAATTATGCCTAAATATATGAAATATTTTTCTAGGTATTTAGTAATAATAATTAATTTTGACTTAGTAAACAAGGAGCTCCAAAACTTCGATCCAAAACCCCCGTAGCTGCCGAAACCACCAATACCGATACCCATAAGAAGAGTCCAACCAGTTCAGATACCAATACTGTGAAGCCTGCAACTAACATGGGCATTCAGTAAACGAACTACAAAAAAGTTCAAATTTTCTTCCTACCGGATTACTGTCTGGCATTAAACAAGGTAAAGAAGGTGATACTGGAATTGGTATTAGACCCTTTAATCAAGTACAACATCAGCAATTGTAAACAATTTTAGAAAAACTCAAATTCTAATGATTATAAACTAAAACTCAATTTAACCCTAAAAAATTAAATCCCTAAAACTCAAATACGAATGATTTTGAACTCGCATCATAAACCCTAAAAAAATTGGAGAAATAAAAGCCTAAAATAGGAAAAAATTATTGGGAGATAAGAATATTGCTTATGATTTAACACAAACTTGAAGGAAAATCAAAATAAGAAGAAGAAGTAGAAGAGATGGAACCAGACCTTCTCGAGACCTTCTCGAGAGGGTGGAGAAATCGACTGCACTCGTCGATTTTGTCGAGGTGGCCGAGGAATCGGCTGCACTCGTCGATTTTGTCGAGGATGGAGAAGAAATTCCTCTTCTATACTGACTCGAGGGGACGAATTTGTAGCACGGGCACTCCGATAACCTAGGTCACGAGGATGGAGAAGGAAAAAAATTTCTCTTTCAGAATGATTATGAACTCGCATCATAAACCCTAAAAAAATTGGAGAAATAAAAGCCTAAAATAGGAAAAAATTATTGGAAGATAAGAATATTGCTTATGATTTAACACAAATATGAAGGAAAAACAAAATAAGAAGAAGAAGTAGCAGAGATGGAACCAGACCTTCTCGAGAGGGTGGAGAAATCGACTGCACTCGTCGAGGTGGCAGAGGAATCGACGAAATCCCTCTTCTATACTGACTCGAGGGGAGGTCACGGGTGTTATGCTTCTTCTTGATCTCTCCTTGCTCCCTGATCTCTCCTTGCTCCCTCGTTCTACTCCGCGGATTTCTGAAGGAGAGGAATCGACGAAATTCCTCTTCTATACTGAAGTGAAAATTTTGTTTATGTAAGGAGAAGGGTGTGTATATGTAAGGAGAAGGAAACTTTTGTTTTTACTGATCGGGTCTAAGCGGGCTTTGGAGGGAAGTGAAAATTTTGGCGCCCCCCCCCCCCCCCCCCCCCCCCCCCCTTTTCAGATTTTAAGACATTTATTGTGCGCCTTATTTTGTAAACGATTAAGGCACTCAATAAACGTCGTTAAAAGTTTAATAAAGACTTTTACAGCATTCAATGTCTACTTTGTTTAGTATACACGTTAAGGCATCCAGTGTACGTCGTAAATAGTAGCATAAATTTTATTCTGGGTAATTTTAAGGCATTCTCTAAATTGTATGTCGTAAAAAATTATTTACGACATACTATTTTAGGTACGCTTTAATTGTAATGTCGTAAAAGGTCTCTTTTCTTGTAGTGTCTGGGAACTTATGGTCGAGGGGATGGATAACTGGAAGGACGGGAACGAGATCATCTTCTAGAGAGCCCCTCGACCGTCGACGTCATCGCTCAGCAGTCCCTCAAGATCTTCGGACTTAATTATCCTGCTGCCGCCGGTACCGATCCCAACTTGCCTGCTGCCAGGAAATTAGGCAAGCCCAGCAACTGAAACAAGTGCCTAGTTAAAGCTTGACATTCATAAATCTCTTTCCTCAATTTGTGTACCTATCTTCAGTGAAAAATTTGGGGAAGGAAGGAATTATAAAACAGATAAGAGAGCATCCAAGTTATGAAACTACAACATAAGATACAAAATGTCCTTTAAAATGACGTGTTAAAATGTTTGCACTTAAATTGCTTTTACGTTTATGTAGCATCCATTTAATCCGCGTGCAGCCTTACATTCACTCCCCCGTCCCTCATTAACAATGTGACAAAAATGCTATTTTGTGTTAATTTGACGAAGGGAGGAATTATAAAACCGAGAAGAGAGCATTGAAGTTATGGAAACCAACATAAGATACAGAACATCCGTTAAAAGGGCATATTAAATATTTCTACTGAAAACGCTCTTTAAAAGGATGCTTATGTAGCATCCATTTAATCCGCGTACAACCTTACTTTAACTCTCCTTACCTTAACTCTCCCATCCCTCCTTAGTTATAATTAACAATGTGACAAAAATGCCATTTTTGTGCATGGATGCTCAAAACGTCCTTTTAAAATGCGCTTTCAGTGCAAATGTTAAAAAAATAGACGTTCTGTTTTAATTTTCGAAACTTAGATACTCTCAGAGCAATTTTACTTAAATCTGATGCTATACATGCAATTCTCTGTCTTTTTTGTTACGATTTAGGTGTTTTTGTTACGATTGAGGTGATCACATGATTTACATCTCATACTAATAGTGACAAATACAACATTTGTTCCTCATAAAAGCCTTTGACACAGGACCAAGCATATAGTACGCGAACCCTAGACTCCTTGTGTTCTTGCGCAAGCTTAGGTATCTCACTTGTACGCTTAATTAACTAGACCAACTATACATGTACTCCCACAAGCCAGTCCCGTCATCCAAACCGTAGACTCCTTCGTCAGCCATGATCCACGAGCAGTTGGAGCTGCACCGGCCCCGATCCCTCTGGTAGTCGTAGGCGCTGAACTGGAACTGGCTCACGTCCGCCCACCCCAAGTTGCAGTAGAAGAGCGTCGTCCCCTCGACGTTGACGGAGAAGTGCCAGCCGTACTGACCGCCGTTGGCCAGCGCCTGCGGCCCGAGGTCGGTGTCTGCGGACCGGCAGTGGATGCCGATGCTGTCGCCGCCTCCTAGTCGGTTGAGGACACTTACTTGAACCGGGTCCGAATAGACGCTCAAAATGCACAAATTTGATGCAACCACAATCTGCAGTAAAAGCACACAGGATCTCAAGTAGGCCATAGTCGTTGTTGTTGCTTCCCTCACTGTTAAATTGTGTGTGTGTGTGTATATACACACACACAGGAGGAAGAGGTTGATCCCCTCTTCTTGTTTGTATATATGTATTGAATTGGTCCGATTTGGTACAAGAATTGGCAGAAATGTCACGTTGATATTAAATTTGATCCGTAATTAATTTTAGCAGCACGTAAAGTTTTATAAATTCCAAGATTTGTCTTTGAAATATACAAACAAATAAAGAAAGGAAAAGATGTGCGAGTACTTCAAAGTACGTGAACGTGAAGCTTTTGTGGACTAGTTGATCAGGTATCTAACAATAGATGGAGGTTTTAAATCACTTGGGATTATTTCTTAATTATTTTTTCTCATTAACAGAAAATGTGAAAATGTGTAATTTTGAAATATCAAACTCGCGTTCTCTTAACTCCGGTCCTTAAGTTTTTCATCTCTCTATTCTTCTTTACCCAAGGTACAAGCTGGGACGGATCCATAAATTATAATTGGAATAGACTATCAAATTTTTGGGTGGGCTGGAAGTAGATAAATTCATATAAAAAAACAAAAAAAATTATATGAAAAATAAAATGTAAATTTTTTCTTTTTGGGGTGGGCTGGAGCCCACCCCAACACAACCTTGGATCCGCCTCTGGGTACAAGTCTGAGTATAGCCTCTCCAATCAAGGATCTTACTTGTCTAAGGTACCCTAACCATGTCATCCACCTGAAGTCCCTCTTCGATCACCTCAGCATCTCCTCGACCATCTTTGTTCTTCTTCCACACAACCGTAATCAATGACATGCTCATCTACATCGACGGTACCATGGATAAATTCATGTCGGTAAGGAATGTGCAAATGATATGGATATGGAATATCTCACAATCTGTAAGGATTACACCGTCGATGGGGAGTGACAAGAAAACATGTGAATTTCTTTTTGAGATAATTATTTTTATTTTTCTTGAATTTTGATATGGTTTTATATTTTCAAGAAATGGTTTTTTTTTTTTTGTTAACAAGACGATCATGTCAATGAAGAAACAATAAAACAAAATTTCTGAGCAATTTTTTGTCAATTAAGAATTGGTGGAAACATTAAAACGAAAAAATGCAAAATTATATCATCAATGTGTTTGTTGATTGCCCTCAACGGATTCATCATACTTTATTTATATTTATTATAATTATTTTACTGGAAATTGCTCAGATATCCACTTTCGGGATGAATGTTTATGAAAAATCTATCCGCAGGGTGGATTTTATGAAATACCCAATATTATGTATTTTCACGTTAAATATTTCAAGATTCCCTTTAGATGTTCTGTATTTACAAAATTGTCATTTTGATAATACCATAGCTACCCCTTCGCGCAAATTTGGTCATATATATGTATTTGAATTCACAAACTCAGATTTTGATTGCGATTTTCGTCTTCTTCTTCTTAACGAGAGATCTGAATTCTATTGCTCTCATCTTCAGCAGAGATCGCAAAGCTCGTTCGCAGTTCACTGTGCTTTTTTTCAGTCAAACTTCGATCATCGCTCATCATCATCATCATCATCATCATCATCATCATCATCTTCGTGGAGAGATTTAAAGTTTTTCGGCGATTAGGTCCTTTTTAATGGCTTCATTCTGTAACAATTCAACTTGTTTCTGAAGCTTGCTTTTCCCATTCTTGAGCCTTTTATTTGTCTCTTTGAGCTTCTCGGTTGTTTGTACTGATATAAAATAAACAACAAAGAAAAGTATGATATCAATCAATATACACTTTTAAAAAAAAGAAAAAAAAATATCATTCTTCATAATCTTAACACGGGAATGGTCATTCTCCGTAATTTTAACACGGAGAATGACCATTCTCCTGCATTCTAACACGTGGAATGACCATTCTACGTGATTTTACAACGGATAACGGTCATTCTTCGTAATTTAACACGGAGAATGATCATTCTCCTGCATGTTAACACGGGAATAGCCATTCTCCGTGATTTTAACACGAAGAATGGTCATTCTCTGTAATTTTACGAGGAATGGTCATTCTCCGTCATTTTAACACGGAGAATGAACATTCTGATTCATTTTAATACGGAGAATGCCCATTCTCCGTGATTTTAGCACGGAGAATGAAAATTCTCCTGCATTTTAACACGAAGAATGATCATTCTCCTACATTTTAACACGGGAAATGGTCATTTTTTGTCGTTTTAAACACGGAGAATGGCAATTCTCTGTCAATTTAACACGAAGAATACACGAAGAATGTCAATTCTTCGTGATTTTAACACGGAGAATGTCAATTCTCCGTGATTTTAACACGGAGTGACAAAAAACTACATTCTCTGTGATTTTAACACGGAGAATGACAAAAAGCTCTTAATTCTCTTCACAGCAGCTCTCTTTTTTCTAACTGGAGTTCCAGTTGATGCTGATGATGATGATGAAGTGGGAACTAATGATGACGACATGGTGTGAAGATTGCGAATGGAGAGTCACTGACGAATTTTTGAAGTAAGGTTTGAAGATTTTGGAGGAGAAAACCTAGATTCGAAAGTGAGCAGCGTATGGAAGAAGAGGAAGAATCGAAACTTTTTTTTTTGAAGAGTAGGTTTCGTAGGTATTTTCAATAAATTAGAAGAACACAAAAGGTCATTCCGCACCCTTTTATATATTTTTTGCTAATTCTGAGCACGCGATAAAATGTTATTTTGCGGTGGATTTTTCATAAAACTTTTGCGATTTTTGGACATTTGATAAATTTTTCCATTATTTTATGTGACAAGCTAAATATGGTTAATGAGTTTCGAATTGTTAACATTCTCATTGAATTAAAAACATTTGGATCATTTTTTTTAGTAAACATGATCATGATCAATCATGAATTAGAACGTCAAACTAACCATATATTTCAACACTTTGCACCCCGTGTTTATGATAATATGATTACTAATTTTAATCATAATTAATATTTAAATTACTTCTATAATAAATTACCTTAAATTATTTTCCATATTTAATGCAAAATTTGATGAAAATAATAAATTTTGATTATAAAAATATAGGGTATGTTAGTTTCATAATAACGACATCTCAACACTCTGAAACCAATGTGTTTTATCTGAAATTATCGTGATTGTAATCTTGAAATCAGAACCAATATGTTTCTTAAATCCATATTATGATCTTGAAATCAAAACCACAATATGTTTCTTAAATTCAGATTGACTAACCCCAATGATTATTTGCTAGGTGAATTTTTGTTGTATTTTTTATTTTTATTTTGAGAATTTGGAGTCTAGAAATTTCATTCAAGGACTTTTAGTTCATAAATAATTAGTTTTAATGTAGTATAATAATATTTCTCAAAATATATAATTTTGTGTTTACTATTGCAAATAAATTAGTTGGAATTAAATATTTTCTAGCACCTTTTTTTAAAAAATTTGTCCTTGTCCCAGTAAATTATATTACAATAATCTAATCAAGTTATGTAGAATTTGATTCTAGTTGAATTGTGTCAGTCATGATTATGTTAAGTTTTGGTCGAGTCGGATCAGGTTTGTGTCAAGTTTTTGTCAAGTCAAGGTTTTGAGTATGGATATGGTTTAACTCAGGTTATATTTGGATCTAGTCATATTTGATTCGGGTCAATGTCAGATTTTGGTTGAATCGTGTTGTTTCGAATTCAAGTGGAATTTGACTCCATATATTGATCCTAGATAGTTTAGACGATTTTAAAAATATTATTATTTCCGTTAAGTGGAGGTAGCTATTAACCTCTTAATATGAGGGGCAGTTTTGATGTACGTAAATCTTCGAAAGTGTAAAAGTGTCACTTTTAAAATATTGTAATGTAATATACTTTTAACATGTATTATTTTTTAAAATATATTTGGATACATAGATTTTTGTTTTTCGCAAGTAACGAGTTTTAAAATATTTTATTTGAATGACCACTTGAAAGTGCACGTACCAATTAAAAATATGGACTCTCAATATTTGAATGTTATCCCACAAGTGATATAATCACCATTTCTGAATTTGGTATGCTTACTACTCATCACACATAAAAAAAGAAAAAAAAAGAAAAAAGAAGAAGACAATAATAGTCATCCCAAGCCAAACTTCCAATTTCTCTTTCCCAGCTCTCTTCTCTTCCCTCTCATCCTCCTCTCTTCTCTCTCGAGCTCCCATCTCTCTTTCTCTCTCTCACAGTGAGCAGAGCAGTCCCAAAAAAATTAATTTAACTGTATATATATATTAGTAATCTTATATTGAAAATAGAACTAATATATAATATGATCCTCCTTTATTATAAAACATTTGTTGTGTAGTGGTAGTTTGTTATACTTGTACACAAGAGATCCTAGGTTCTAGCCTTGGCTGTCTTAATTTTTAGTTCCATTTTTTTATATTATATATGGGTCCCATTTTAAAAATTTGCCTAGGGCACCCATTAACTCAGGGCCGGCCCTGTTACCACTCCTCTCCCCAACCCAACCAAAATCCTTTCGTCGTATCTCCTCTCATCTCCAGCGAGGAAGCTTGTGCAGACGACAACGCATGGCGGGTTCTCAAGCGGCTGGTGACGAGACAAGTTCAACAACGTTTGGTGTGTTTCAGAGGTGGTGGGTCTCCCAAAAAATATACTGAAAAACAAGAACAAATTACTCCTCTCCAAATGACAGAAAGGAAAGGAGGTGACCAGAACTTCAGAGAACTTCCACATTAGAGAAATACTTACAAGTGCACAGAAAGAACAACCAACCCCACCACTTTCAGCCGTGTTACTGCCCTTTTTTGTTGCAGGTGAGAATTGAAGGAGAGAGAGAGGAGGACATGCTACTGTTTTGTGTCAGAAACTGGACACTTGCAATGCAGTTACAAAGTGTTACTAGGGGTGAGCATTATTCAATTTTGGACCGAAAATCGAACCGAACCGAATAAGGGATTCAATTCGGTTTCAAAAAAAATTCGGTTCGGTTTTGGTTTTCAACATACAACAATTTCTTATTCGGTTTCGGTTTTGGATTTCGATTTCGGTTTAAAATCGAAAACCGAATAAAAATTATATAATTATGTTCATATTCTAAATTTAAAAATGTGTATATTTTGAAAACAATAACTCAATGTATTTGTTTTGAATTCTAATTTTGATAATTTAACAATTAGTCCAACTTTGTGCGTATCTTTGCAATTTAACAAACGTGCGTATAAAAATTATAATTTTAAATATAATTAACCATGATCCCAACTTTGGGTTCGATCCATTAATTTCAACCGAACAAATCAAATAAACCGAATTTGTTATTTGGTTCAGTTTCGATTTTGACTAATTCGCTTCGATTTCGATTTTGAATTTTTAGAATTTCATTTTCTTCGAGTTTGGCTAATTTGAAGAGACATGCAACGAAAATGATCAATAAGTGTAACCAAACAAACACTACAACTCTCAATTTCAAGAGACATGCAACGAAAATGATCAATACAATTATCTCTATCCAAACAGTTCTTGATTATGATATCAAAAATCAAAGAAATATTATATTTCTGGACATATTCTCTACTTGTCTCGTGCGAAATGCAAACACAAAAAATTGGAAGGGAGTAACATAATTACCATATTTTCGGACTGCCGCGTACCAAACATCCAGCACACACGTTGAACATGCATTTTGTCCGGCCCGCATGTCATAGACCCATATGTCCACAATTAAGCAACCGTAGCTAGTATGAAAAGGACTTGAAATAGATTTGGCGGGCCCACTAGGGATTATGTGAAGGCTACACGCCCATGATACGTATGGGCAGCCCAACAACTAGACCCAATGAACAGAACTTTCCTTTTGCACTCAAATTACAGAAAAACCGAAGAGAGAGAGAGAGAGAGAGAGTGAGAGAGAGAGAGAGAGAGAGTCTTCTTCCTTAGCATTCCCTTCTCTCTCTCCATCATCTCTCTTTCCTTTGACCCCAAAACCTCTACTGCTCCTTCAGCTAAATAAGGTCAGCCCATTGCTCTATTTTTCATTTTTTGGGGGCTTAAATTGATGGGAAAATTGCTCATTTCTTGCTCTAGTCATAGATGTCTCAGTTGGCTCTTGCTTAATTTTTCTTATAATTTGTTCTTTATTTATTAGGATTGTGTACAGAAAACCCCCCTTTTTTTTCCCCTTCTTCTGGTGGTTGTGATATTTTCTTGGAATAATAGAAATAAAAATTGGGAATCTTGATTCCAAACAGTAGGGGACAAGGCTTTCATGGTGGTTTATTTGGTTTTTTTTTTCAGTCTCTGTGTCGATTCTCTCTGTTGTGCAATTATTTGATTGGAGTTCTTCTTGTGAGCAAACACCAACCTTCTGTTAGTTTGCGTCGAAGAGGATAATGGGTCGTCTTTGTATTGCTTGGGGGTTGCAAGAAAAAAGAAGAAAAAAAAAAAAGCTGCGTTCTTGGCCACCATTTCTTATCACAGACCATAGTTGTGATGATGGAAAGCCAGTCCTTCAAAATTCGTGGACTATCTTTGCCGAAATAGTATATATTTTTTCCGCTATGAGTATTAAATTAGTTCGCCAAAGCAGCTTCACTAGTGAGGGAGTCATTGCCGAGGAAAGAGCCCAGTAGTATAGCATTTTCCTTTCTTATTTTTTAGGATAGGAGTATAGCATTACCAATCAGATTTTGTGCTGTGCGTTACACACAATATTTTTTGTCCCACCGAGATGTCTCTGCATAACTCTCAGCTGGAAGCTTCGGAATATTTCATAATGCGGTGGAGTTTTTTTGAAGCCTCATGAAGTCTCCTTAATGCGGAATCTTCCATGTAAATATCTAGCCATATAGGACCTAGAAGTTTTGCGTGAATGACTAAAATCTTCTTGTAAGGCCGACTCTTAAGGCCCTATAAATAAGTGGGATCATTTGCTCCTCACCATCGAATTTTGTTAGCTTCAATATAGTGAAGTCTTTCAAGTTCCACACTTGCTCCACTACTCAATTTTTGAGAAGGCTATCGCTAACGGTGGGTCTTCGAGTAGGGAGGTGGTACTAGAGGTGAAATACCCCGGGCCAAAATCCTTCAACGGTGCTCGAGACGCAAAGGAAGTCGATAATTTCCCATGGAGCGGTAGTGTCACTTCGCATCGAGGATGACATTGATAAGGTAAACATTGTATTTCTTTACTTTATCGATGATGCTATGTTATGGTGGCTAGATATCTCAAGAATGAGATCAAGGTCCAGTTCTACCCAGGAACATTGAGTTCATAACAAGGAGATGCTTGCGACAACTTAATCACACTAGGTAGATCAAGGAGTATGTTACGAAGTTTACTCATCTCTAACATAAGCGAAGAAGATCGCCTACTCTTCATCCTTAACGGTCTGCAACCATGGACGACACAAGAGTTGCAGTGGTAGCGTCTCCAAGGTCTGAACATTGTCGTCTCAGCAACCGAGAAGCTTATGGAATATCGACAGAGCGATATGTCCAAGCCCAAGCCAAAGAGCAAGGCAATGGAAAGGAGGTCCCATCGAATGACAAGTAGCAGGCAAAGCCTCAAATGGAGTGTAAAGTAGAGTGCTTCGTGTGCAGAGGTAATCACTTTGTATGCAACTAAGAAACAAAGGCAAGCGGGTAAACGTAGTCCAATACAATAAGCTTGAGGACAAGAAACCACGGATAGGGGCTCAGATGGTAGCCCTGCGCTTGCTCAATGCCTTGAAGAGCAAGTCCGTCTTGGCCAAAGCCCTGAGACGGGGACTTATGTACGTGGATGTGAAGATCAACGACCAGAGTACGAGTCGATGGTCGACACAGAGGCAACACATAACTTCATCTCGGACGCAGACAGTATTCTGAATGGCGGCTGCCTAGCCCGCCTAGGCGACACCTAGGCAGCGCCTAGACGGTAGGCGGTCTCTCTCCACACCGCTTTTCGGTAGGCGATGGAGTAGGCGGCCTACGGAGGTTGGCGGAGGTAAGGCAGCGTAGGCGGACGCCTAGGCGGAGCAATTCCTAACATGATATTTTGGCCAAAAAGATTTTGTAAGCATTACGGGTCTATGGTTCACTTTTACAAAACTTAAAACTTTAGAAATCTTTGTTCTATAACTTAGTTATGTATGGAACACCCTTAAAATATGTATATTATGCAAAAAAAAAGAAGATAAAATAGTAAAAAATAAAATAAAATGTATCGACCGCCTACGCGGCGACTAGGCGGTGCCTAGGCGACCTAGACGGTACCGTCGTTTAGAACCTTGGACGCGGATGTCTAGCGCATGGGTCTGGTGCTAGAGAAGGATTCGAGCAAGATGAAGGCAGTCAACTTAGCGGCTTGCCCTGTGCTGGGGGTGGCCAAAGGAGTAAAGATAGAAGTGGGAGACTGGACGGGAGTCATTAGTCTTACGGTCGCAGCACTCTACGACTTCAAGATGATCCTAGGTATAGACTTTCTTACTTCTGCAAAAGCAAATTCAATGCCACACTTGTGAGTCATCGGGATCATTGAGGAGGGCTTGTTGTGCATGGTGAGTGTTGTACGAGGTGAGTCCACAACGTGCAAAGCTCTCTTCGCCATCCAACTCAAGAAGGGTGTCAAGTACGAAGATTCGACCTACTTAGCGGTGCTCAAGACGGAAGAGGCATCGACGTAGGGGGGGTCTTCCGTTCGAGATTAATGACGTCCTTACGTAGTTTGGAGATATCATGCTTCAAGAGCTTCCAAAGAGGCTACCTTCGCTGAGGGAGGTGGACCACGCTATTGAGTTGGAACCAGGCACGAAGTCGCCTGTTATGGGCCCATACCGCATGGCCTTGTCAGAGCTCGATGAGTTGAAGAAGCAACTAAAGGAGTTACTCGATGCGGGATTCATTAGGCTGTCCAAGGCCCCGGTTGGCTGACCAGATTTCTCTCGAACATGGTTCGACCATCCGATTGGTTAGGGTGATCGACCAGACATTTTTTTCAGCAAGACTGTTCGGTCGACCAGTTGGTTATCTTGATATGGGGAGCAACAAACCAACCTAGACATGACGGAGAGACACTCAACTGGTTGGCTGACCGATTTTTTCTCTGATATGGTTCGACCATTTGATTGGTTAGGGTGATCGATCAAACATATTTTGTAAACCAACATTTGTTCGGGTAAGTATTCTGTCGAGGACTATGTAAGACATGGTTTCTTATGTAGGTGTTCTGACAACAACTAGAGAGGAAGCGGAAATGAAGATTGCAAAATCTCTCTTGGGTTTCAAGAAGATATTATATTCATTTTCAGAACTTAAAACACAATATTGACGCAAGCGCCCCTTTATCTGGAAGTGCAACTTGGCAAAAGGATGGTAGTGGAGTCAGTGAGGAGTACCACCAATCTTAAGGATGAAAACTTGCACTTTGTCGGTAGAACTGCTTCCGTGCTATACACCAAAGAGTATGACATCAACCAAATAGACATACTGGCTGGCATTCTATATGCCAGCAGGACAATTTGACTTGTCAATCTCTCTACTGCAAATCTTTGCACTGACAATCATCAGGGTAAGTGATTGTAATCTTGTGAGACTATTTGCAGTTTTTCTTGGGTTTATATTGCTCTTGTGATTTTCTTGCTGAGTGTTGGATACCTGAACTTTTGATTATAGCATTCAAGGGCATTGTGATTTTATTGATTAAGTTGAATGATTGATCAGACTTGCCCCATCGTTATTTTTTTTTCTAGTAACATGGCAGAGATTTTTCCACATGTATCTTGGTGCTTGCATTTGTGATTCAGTTGTGATTGGCTCTGTAATTCGTTTTCATAGAATTTGGGAATAGGGATTAGGAATTTAGGATTGCTTCTTTTAATGTTAAATCCCAATTTTCTTCTCCAAAGTCTAGAGTTGTGATGAGAGTTGAGGGTTAAATATTTATATTATTCTAACATGTCCTGCAGGTCGAAGGCCCATTTTGTGGGTTGGGAGCTGGATTTATACACGGTATGATTTTCTTTATATAAAATGCACTTAAAATACAAGGGTCTGAAACTTGGTATCAGTTTCGGACCCTTCCTATCGATACTGGTTTTGGTTTCATGGGGGTTTGGTGGTTTAGAATTGGTAGTTTCGTTGTTTTGGCTGATAGTTAAAATCTTATTAGAATCATGGTAGTCGAAGGCGCGCCTTGCACAAAGGCACAACAGCTGCGGTTCGCACCTTAGTAGGCAAGGCGTCTTTCTGCGCGCCTTAAGTGCGCCTTTCTTCAAATTGCAACCAAGAAAATGTGCGCCTTGTGGTTTTTTTTTTTTAATTTATAGGAAAAAACTTTGAGGCATGGAGATAATTCTTACCTTATACAAGTAGTTGGTTACAGTTGAACTGAAAAAACTAAATTTTACTAAAAACATGGTAGGGATAATACAAACTCTTGTTAGTTATGTTGACTCATATTGTTGCTCTACTAGTTTACTTGGTTATCTTTTAACGTATTTTTATTGGTTTTAATATGTTATTTCGTTTTATTTCTTACATTACTAATTTATTTATTTATCTATGTATTTTTTTACTATTTTTAATATTTGTGCCTCGCTTCGCTCGGATGCGTGCCTTAACTGCGCCTTGTGCCTCGGACGATATAGACCTTGTGTGCCTCGAGTGCGCCTTGCACCTTTGACTACCTTGATTAGAATAGTGCATTGAGATTTCAACATAGATTTTTTATGATACCATGTTAAAGCCCATGTGATTGCACCAAAACTCTATAGTTGTGATGCACCAAAACTCTATAGTTGTGATGGACGTTGAGGGTTAAAAATTTATATTATTCTAAATAATGTCATTTGGAAGAAGTTTACAATCATTTACATGCTGGTTATTGATAATAAGCATCATCCCATAGTACTTGCTACATCATGAACTCAATCCATTGTGTGAATGGTTTCATGTTACACCTTTTAATCTTGCACATAAGTTCAGGAGACAGGGTGCTACATTGTCCTCCACCTCTATTTCATGTAAGATACCAGGCTGAGACTTCCCTAGAAAAAGGTTGCTGTGACTATAGTCTACTTGCCACCCTTAACCAAGATGACATGTGAAGATGGATACATAAGGATGGTCGCAGATGTAGAAGCATGGAAATTCATGTGCTTACGAGATCAAAAAAACTCAATGCGCCACTTGGACAACTGCGCTAAAAAAGAGCGTCACCCCGAGCTCTCTACGTCCTTTGGAGTGGCTACGCCTCTAGCTCCCTACGCCCCTGGGGTAGCTACGCCAGTCAAGCTAAGCTTCAACTCCCAAGAAGCATTTAATGTCCCTGACATAGAGCTCAGCTTTCAAAGCGTAACGCTTCGAGGAAAGTGCAGCACGCCTCAGCTCTTGTGCGGTTGACGGCAACATGAAAATCGAAAGGACGTTCGTCCCTACGCAGAGCAGTTGGCGTAGGCACTCCAACCTATGCCACTAAAAGCCAAGAATATTTCGAAGACCGAGCTGACAGTCTATATCATCATTAAATGTTGTCAGAAACAACATGCGCATGCCACGTGGATTCCTCTCCCACGCTAATGCTTGTTACAACATCAAGATCCTCCCTGGCGTAGGATCACCCCTACGCAAAACAACTCAAAACAAACAGGATCCTACACGCCAAAGTCGATACTTGATATGGACTTCTTGTGGTGTAGAGGTCCTCTTTCCCTCAAACAAACTCGAGATATTTGAGCAGAGCATACGCACCACGTACCTTTGACCCAATCCTAGTCTCGAACGGGTGCTAACTGTCCAAGATATCAATATCAGTACCAGGTGAATCTCAACAAATGCTACGTGGCAGCTCAGGCGTAGCTCAGAAAGCAGTTACAACAGACTCGCCCCTCAAATCACGCGCGCAGGTCCTTGCGCCCCTCAAATCTCGCGCGCAGGGGGCGCCCAACAAATTGTGAGCATAGCATCCCTACACGCACACGTGGATCATTCCACTATTCATTATAAATAGAAGGATCATTCCTTCATTTCGAACAGAGTGCATCACCCACACTTCAGAGAGCCGAATTGTCGTCCTCCTTGCAAATCAAACAGGAAGACTTGCAGTTTTCTCTCGATCGTCGTCGGATTGTCAATGGAGTAAAGAAAGCAACATTCTCCCTCGTCACAAGCCCAGAAAAAAATATTGTACTTGAGAGATCCTGTTGAGGATCGACCTTTGTTTTGTACTCGTTTCGTTTGTTAATCAAAAGTTGTATTTCAAACACTTTTAATGGCAAACAACAGATAGTTTATTTCTTTTTGTCTTCATGGCTGTATAATACTATATTTTCATTTAAAACATGTAGCTTTGATAATATAGAAGTTAAGGAAGCAGGTGGCTTGACATGGTTTAGTTTTACTTTATGTGGATCTCGTCAGTTAATTATGGTTTTAATGGAAAATGTATTTTCCTTTGAAAAGAGGATTCATTGTTAGTCTCTAGTATTAGCGGCTCCATGAATCTTCAAGGTATGTTGTATTGTTTTTCCTTAAATGAATTACTACACATTGCAGGAGACATTGACTGTACCTTAAGGACTATACAAACAGTTTGAAGTTGTAGTGTTTGTACTACCCATTGGTTCACTGCTCCAAACTAAATGTGAAATTGTAAATGATCTTTAAGGGTTTCCAGAAACAAAAAGTATAACAAGTAGAAAGGACCAAGAGACGATCTGAAATCTGGAGAATTAACTCAAGCCGCTTATTGCATCTATTTGTCTAAAAGCACGTCAAATAGCATGCATGATGTTTAGTCTAGGGACTTTGCGGACTGATATCTGTTGTCCTGACTAATTATATCTCTTATGTGTATGTTCTTTGCTCATGAATGTGTCAATAAACTTTTCTGTATCTTTCCGTTGTGTTTAAACTAATTGCATTCACACTTACAACCCCGGCTTGTAGTTTTGATTTTAGGAGTCAAATGGCTTGACAATAGTCATTTCCTTGTGAAACTATGTCAACTTCCCACATTCTTCTTCCATGAATGAGCTCGGCTCTGTTAGGCTTATGTTTCCCGTTCTTTATCTTGATCAACAGAGTGTCTAAGGATGTCCAGTTCATCAGAGGCATTGGAGACAAAAAGTGATAATTCTGAACAACTTAGAAGAGAGGATAGCGAACATGCTCGGTTAGTTACTCCGAATGAAAGGGGAGCAGCGGAAGAAATTGCTATGCAGCCGCTAGAAAAAACAAAGCGTAAATCTTTCTCCTGGTGGATGAAGGTTATTTTTGGCGGCTTGCTTCTGCTGTTACTGATTCTTGCCTTTGTAAGATGGGGAGTCCCAATTGTTTTCAAGAAGGTATGCTTCCACTTTGTCACTGTGCCTTTCCCTGTTATATTTCCTCATTTTGCCGTGTTCTTTTGTTGTCTAGAGGGTTGAATTTGTTTTATGTGGTACAAGTTTTTGTTACTTCTTTTTGCTGTCACTAACTAGCTTAAGTTTTGGGCTTTTTGATTTCATGTCCAAATTAATATGATATTCTTGTGTATGGGCTATTTTGCTAATTCAATCACAATCCTTCAAAAACCATTTTGAATTACACTGTGCTATTATTCGTATAAAAAAAGGAATTTACATCAGTACTATTTCATACCTCTATGTTATGTTAGTTTGCAATTCACATTTGCATTGCATTGCATAGCTTATAGAAATTATAAAATGTTTCTGCAGATCCTTCTGCCAATTATGCAATGGGAAGCAACTGCCTTTGGGCGACCGATGCTTGCTCTTGTGCTCATTGCCTCCTTAGCTTTGTTCCCAGTAATTTTAGTCCCTTCTGGACCCTCTATGTGGCTGGCAGGGATGATTTTTGGATATGGTCTTGGATTTGTAATAATCATGTTAGGGACTACTGTTGGCATGGTATTGCCCTATTGGATTGGCTCACTGTTCCGTGAGCGCATTCATGTAAGTTCTCACGCATCATGCAGTTCGTCCTAGTAGGATGCAAGGAATTGTCATAACATGTATTGATATTATTTCTTTTATGTTTTGGTTACAAATTTACAGACATGGTTGAAGAGATGGCCCCAACAAGCAGCGGTAATCAGGTTGGCTGGTGAAGGGAGCTGGTTCCAACAATTTCGAGTGGTTGCGCTCTTTAGAATCTCACCGTTTCCATACACAATCTTCAATTATGCTATAGTGGTTACCAGTATGAGATTTGGGCCTTATCTGTGTGGTTCAGTTACTGGGATGATACCTGAAGCTTTCATTTACATCTATAGGTTAGTGCTTTTTCCATCTTTTGATGTAACAATGTAACATGTTATTATGGCATTTCACACTTTCAGTTTACTAGTTGTTTAACGTGTGAGAGAACTTTTTGATAGAAATGTTTGAATTTCTCAACATCCTAATATTGCTTTTTATTTGGTTTCCTTACGATATTTATTTTTTGGGTGCAGTGGGCGATTAATACGAACATTGGCTAATATGCAGTATGGAAATTACAAGATGACTACTGTGGAAATAGTTTACAATGTAATATCCTTTGTTATTGCGGTTGCAATAACAGTAGCCTTCACAGTGTATGGAAGGAGAGCTCTGAATGAGCTCAAAGGAGCAGAAGACGGTGACAACCGGCTGATTTCTGTTGCGCTTGAAAAGCTGCCACCGGAAAGATCGAGGGCTTGTTCATACCCGATGAACGAAGCATAGCTCGTGATATAAGTTGCACAACGGAAATACATAGATATGCTAATGAGCTGACCTTAACGAGAAAAGTTGCTGTTAACTTCTTATACAGAAAGTGATGTAGAGACAGTTTTGTACATTCATTCTTCAGTGAAGGTATTTCTAGGTTTTGTTTTCCAGTTCCGCAACTCCGTTTTACTGTGCCACTGAGTTTAGAATCTTTCAGATGATGGATAAGCCACAATGAGCGAGTAACTTGTACTATTTGATTCTGGGTATGCATCATACATAGATTGCGAGTATGACACAATAATGCAGGCATGATTCAATATTGATAGAGATCTGATACAAATGGCGTCTTATCGTCGTCAGTATCAACTATGACTTAACAAGATGTGCATTTATCGCTTGTTGATCGAGAACTTGCGTCTTTCTTACAATGTTTTGTGTGTTTGTTCACTTTATCTTGTTCAAACAAGATGGCCAAGTATGAGTGGGTTGCAAGTATGAAGCTACCTCTCATTTCAGTTGCCTCAATCCAAACGGAACCTCCTATGTCATGAGAATAGTAATTTATGATAAGTGCTTTTAGTTCCGTTCTCAGAATGGGACCTATTTGACAAGAGGAAAGAAAGAGAGCAAGTGGCTATCACTACTTTTGCGTAGCAATGAAAAAGAAGATTGGAAGATCACTTTCCAAAGTTGTGAATGGCTCACTTATGAATGATAGCTACTACTACAAATTTTTCAAACCTCTTCTCATATATTGGTTTTCTGTTGAGTTATTTATATTTAAACAATCCACCACCAAAAAAAAAGAAAAGAAAACTCCTAATTGATAATACTATGACCTTCCCATTTTTTTTAACCCACCCCCCTTGTATTATCAATTAGGATTTGTTTGGTGTGGGGAGAGAGAGAGAGAGAGAGGAGGAGGGGGGGGGGGGGGGGGGGGGGGGGGGGGGGGGGGGGGGGGGGGGGGGCAAAAAAAAAAAAAAAAATCCTAATTGATAATACTATTACCTTCCCTTTTTTTTAAAATTACTACTACTACCCCCCCTTATTGTATTTACCCAACCAACCAACCCAGCTAGTATTATCAATTAGGATTCTTTTTTATTATTATTATTATTATTTTGGGTTTTTTTTCTTTTGGGGGGGGGGGGGGGGGGGGGGGGGGGGGGTGTTGTGGGGTGGTTGCAAAAGAAAATAAAAATCCTTTTTTTGTTTCCCTAACGTTGTGAGCACTTTTCAAATCTCTCCTAATAAATATATATAGGTTGTAGGTGATCGGAAACTAGCTTTCCGGGAGCATGCAAGAGTAGTGGTTCTCATCTCCCTTTCACCTTTTGATTGCCAACCTGACTCTCATTCAGTATGAGAAGACAAATGTTAAGGACACTACAAAAATTACTACGGGACAACACACTTTTGGAATTGCTAAAATTCTGGCATTCCATCCAGGATTGTCAACAGGACTACAAATTTTTTGACAGTCTTGGATGTACATAGGACTGCCAAAAGTATTGTCCCATAGTAATTTTTGTAGTGTCCTTAACATTTGTCTATGAGAAGTCTTCTTTTAACTAGCGCAAACACCAAATACAAGAAAGTGAATAGGTGCAGGAAAACGGCTCTTTCAACAAAAGAAAAGAAAAAGAAAACAAAATTCATGTTCTGATTTTCTTTCATGCTAAGAATTAATCAATTATATTAACAATCAGAGGGTTTTCTTCCTTTCTAAGTTTTTTTTATTAGAATACCCAATAGATTTCCAACTCAGGAGCACCTGAGCAAACACCCAACAAAAATATTATTATGCATAAGTAACATCCAAAAGATTAGTCCCCTCGTCACAAAAGTACTCCAGATACCCGGTTATCTAGCTAGTACTCGGTACAATTTGCAGGTAGGGATATAGGACCAGATGTAGGTATTACCATTTCAAATGAATACGAATATGAATAGGGTTCAATTATAATGCTTCATGTCTACCATGTTACTTAGTAAACTCCTACATGTGCGTGGACACACACACAGCTTGTCGAATTGAGAGGGGGACCGCACCGACGTGGTCCTCCTGTTGACTCCAGCGCCGCCCCCCCCCCCCCCCCCCCCCCCCCCCCCCCCCCCCCCCCCCCCCCCCCCCCCCTAGCACCGGGTCCGCCCCTCCAAAGGAAATTTATCGTCAGCGTGGTCCACTACACCCCATGGTTCTATAGTTTGTCGATGAATATCTGTCAGCTTAGGCCAATGATGTCTATCAATCACCACACATAACATGAAAGGAAAAGGCAATAACAACCAAGTATTGTCCTTTGAAGTTGGAGGTACTGTGGGGGAAGCATTGACACAAGTAACAAATGGTCCATCTATGAATACCCTTAATTAAACTTTGATCAGGAATGGTAGTAAAAGAATTCGGTACTTCAAGTAAACCATAATCGTGCCCTTAAATACCCACTCCTGCTTTTTGTTCCTTCTTCATCTTTAGTATAACCCATTTTTTTGTCAGATAATTTGGATAATTGTTGTCTACCATTATATAACTATTTCTAACAAATTGTTGTAATGGCAGATAACTGGCTTTCGTAGCTAAATAAAATTAACACGCATCGTAATTAACATGGTGTGTTATGTATTTTTCACACACGATCGAGGCAATGACACATATCTCAGATGCTAATGGTGTGCACTGGTAAATAGGTTATGGACTTAACAAGATGTGCTACCATAGCCCTGTGAGAGTTGAAGAACTGACAACATCCCTGTGAGAGTTATGTACTTAACAAGATGTGCTACCACAGCCCTGTGAGAGTTGAAGAACTGACAACATCCAAACCCACCCCAACCCCCCCAACCCCCCCTACCCAACAAAACCCAACCCCCCTCTTACATTTCTTTTTTCCCTTATTATTTTTTTTTTTTTTACAGATGAACCATCTCCATAAATGATACATGTAAAGTGTGCTCTTTTCGTTTTTGTTATGGTCACCTGAAACAATGACAACCTGCATGCTCCGAAAATATCTAATGGATTCATAAAGGTGAATCTACCAAACAAAAATAAGGGGAAACAATGGAAGGGGTAACACACTAAACACACATCATTCTTGCAGGCCGACATCTTAACAGGTCAGAACTGAAGAATAACTCGTAATGCAGCTATTTCAACTGCAGATCTTTCTAAAATTGAAGATCTTGAAACCTTCAGTTCCTGTTAGATACATCAACAAGGGAAGAGAGGAAATGAGAACAAGTAGTTACAAGTATCCATATACAATTCTGCTTCTAGCCTTCTACCAAACAAAAGTCCCAATATTGTTCAAAAATTCATATGTATCCATCAAACTTTATCCAATTGGTCGT
Source organism: Iris pallida (assembly GCA_029216955.1). Classification (NCBI taxonomy): domain Eukaryota; kingdom Viridiplantae; phylum Streptophyta; class Magnoliopsida; order Asparagales; family Iridaceae; genus Iris; species Iris pallida. The sequence goes on from JANAVB010045219.1 coordinate 745,586, forward strand.
CCAAGATTAATATCCTCTAGTACTCAAACAGTACATTCTAAACCTAGTATATACCACCCACAAGTTCATGACCAACATACAAAATACTCATCAAAAGTTGATATTTAGCATACACAGAACATCTTCTACCACCAATATGAAGGCTAAATTACAATTTGATACCCTCAACTATTCAAGTTTTTCAACTTGATATCATCAACTTTGATAGGCACCAACTTAATACCCTAAAATTTTAAAAAAGACCAAATTACCCTCCCTCCCCCCCCCCCCCCCCCCCCCCCCCCCCCCCTCTCCCTCCCGACGGCTGCACACCACCCCCCCTCCCCCCACACCGCGCCCCCAAGCGCACCCCCCCCCCCCCCCCCCTCTTTCTCACGCTGTGGGGGGGGAGGGGTTTGCAGGGGTGCAGCCGCCGGGGTGTGTGTGTGGGGGGGGGTGGGGGTGGGGGGGAGGGGTTGGGAGGCGCGGTGCTAGGGAGGGGTGGTGCAACCACCGAGAGGCAGAAGAGGAGAGAGGAATGAGGGTAATTTTGTCATTTTTAAATTTTAGGGTATTAAGTTGACGCCTATCAAAGTTGAGGGTATCAAGTTGAAAAACTTGAATAGTTGAGGGTATCAAGTTGTAATTTAACAAAAAATAATACAGACATATATCTACCCAGTTACCCATAGTTTTCCTGCTTCCCTCTGTTATCTTGTTGAACATAGGGTGATCAATAAGCAATGAACATTATACTCAGGGGAGCAGAAATCAATCTTCTATCAAAAGACCTCAAGAAATTATATTACAGTGTAGTTTCGACAACCATTTCAGGTCTAGCGGGAATTGGGGCACATGGGCTTAGGAAGAACAGAGAGAGCAAAGATACAAATATCTCATTGAATAAGGTAAAGCTGGTATACGTAGTATACTCGTCATCCTCATAAAAATGCTCAAACATTTTCAATGGTAAAAGGAGTAAACCGAGGTGAGACATAATATCTGCACTTGGTCAATATGACTAAATAAAGGGAACAACCATAGTAATATCTCAAGTTCTTAACATCCCTCGTCATATCCGATGAGGGACCAAATTCTTCGATATAACTATCCGATGTGGGACTAAATAAAGCTCCAAGCCACCTCCCATCAACCAATTGGATGTGAGAAACTCCAACAGATTACATCCTCTTCTTTCATTTCTTCCGTGAGAACTGTTTCTTTTCATACTTATTGCTCTTTCTTTCCCAGAGTCTTATAGTATGGGTCATAAGCTGATTCTCATGCGATACTATAATGGTGTACGTGTTACTTCTGTAAATAGGTATAGAAGTGTTTTTCCTCCATTCATCAGGCACTTTCTTTAATCTTAAGATAGATAAGTTAGCTACAATCTCCATAAGTTTTGGAATCTCATAGGTAAATCATCATGTTCTACAATTTTTCTTATATCTTTAGAGCATTTCAGAAACCCAAATTTTAGAGTAGCCAGACTTCATAACTTGGAAAATCAACTATATTTAACTTCAATGTCCTAGGTGATATTCATTAGATAACTTGTTCAATTAGTTCTTTCACCTCTCTTTAAGTTCCTTTTCTTTTACCTCAACAATATATAATTTGAAGTGAAAGAAACACGATATTAATCAATAGGAATAGAAAGGAAAAAAAAACACTGGATGATATTTGAAGCGCTTGATGCCCTCCATAACACAAGAAAAGTGATTTGATTTAATATATGTATGTTTCTTCACTATCTGTACACTCAATCAAGGATGACAGTCATTAAACATGTTGATTATCAACTCATTGAAGCCTAACATTCTAATGAAAGCAGTTGGATACAAAGCATGGTGAGAGGATTTGAAAAGTCGACAATTGAAGGCTATGCAGCCCTCTGTATGAAGCAATAATACATGAGAACTATAAAAGCTGATTCAATGCAAAGATGACACTTTGTGCTAGCAGATAATAAGTATTATTGAAATGACATATTGCATTTTATGTTAGCAAATGTTTAGGTCATGTGGATCCAGTAAATGAGAAGGTAGCAGGTAAAGTCTTCAGAACTGATAAAATTTACAACTTGGCAAGTATCGTCATTAAATATTCAGCATTAGATGGTGCTATCGAGGAAGAAACCCTCAGAAATAACAGTATAGAATTTCCTTCTAAAACAGAAGCTATCTGCACACATGCATTGATATATAACCAAAATTATTAGTTAAATGTAATCCTGTAGTACTCACCTCTCACGAAGAAAACAGAACAGTAGATAGATTGTTATCTTGTTGCCAAGTTCCATGTCGACGCTTCAAAGTAGCAAGTATCAATCTGCAACCCTGAAAATCTTCATCCAACCCACTCATAAAGCTTAAGTTAAACATACGACAGTCACGGTACCTGTATCAACAAATAGACGAAATGCCAAACATAACATGTTTGCCTTGTCTTGATATCCATGAAACGCACAAGTATATCTTCCCCGTTACGACCGACGTGAAAACCAAAGTAAATCAGGAGTGGTACCCAAACTCCTGTAATTCACTTACATGACAGCATCAGGCAGGGCATTCCCTATTAGCATACTTCTACCATAAAATTGACATGGGTGGTGTAATGAAGCATATAAGGAGCAATACATTCATTTCTTTCCTATTGTGCATACAGAACGCGTAGTAATTCTTGTAACTTCAGGCTATACTAATCGGTCGATAACAAGCAAATAATAATAATAATAATGAACACACATGATTAGAATGAAGAGTTTTGAAACTTTTAATCCAGTGTAGAAACAAAGTTGACAAAAGGAGATTTTACAGATATCAACAAACATATCGGCAACTCGACAGACAAAATATTCCCAATAATCTCATCCCCCAAACCTATGCATCCAATCAATGGCTCAATTCTGACCCAAAGAGTCCTCAATATCAAAATCTGAAGAATACCCAAATCAATTCTCACTCATTTATGCATGACCAATAAGAAACAACTTTAGCCACCAAGCCTCATATATGAACATTACACTCAGGAGAGTAGAAATCATTCTTCTCAATCATGGACCTCAAGAAGTCATGATAGGACGAGGGCTTGGCATCTGGGTCAGGTCTGGTTGGGGAATCAAGAGCCACCCTTGGGTGGGTGAAGCACAAGTGGGGGTGGCAGCCCTTACCAAGAACAAAATAATCCTCCTCCTCCTCCTCTGGGCGAGGGGGTTGTGATGGGGGCAGCCTGGTGGCCCTCTGCTTCCTTGTTGCGCAAAGCTTCTCAAGCTTCCTGAATGGCACAAGGATCAGGTTCTTTACCCCTCCCTTCTTCTTCTTCTCCTCCACTTCCTCTTCTTCCTCATCATCATTCTTCTTCCTCCTCCTCCTCCTCTTCTTCTTCTTCTGATGTTGGTGCTGATTATGGATCCTGTCGTCTTCTTCTGCTGCTTCTTGTATGGATTGATTTTTATCAGACATGTATTTATTTTTGGGTTGGGTTTCAATCTAGATGAGAGAAAAACAAGGGGGGAGGAAAGTGTTTTTTTTAGGCTTTTTTTTATTCTGGTTGGAGGAGGTTGTGAAGAACAGGGAAGGGAAGGCAGGAACCTAATTCCAATTATTTGTGGAAGTTAAAAAATATAAAATACCTGTTTAGACAGGCAAAGTAAAGACCCAGGATAAGGGACTGGTGATGTGGCACCTTGTGACAGACCATGTATGGTTGTACTTTTCTTTTTTTTGATGAAAAAAAAAGCACTTTATGGTTGTAAAAAAAAAAATTCCTACACCAGCACGTGCGGACTCAGTTAAATTGTGGGTCCTCCACACACAAATTTTAGTCCGTCGTGTCATGCCCCGGCTCGTCGAATCGGTCGTCCTCGTCTTGACTCGAGAGAAATCGATCCCACGAGCCGGAACGTGATGCCGTGCAAGTCTTTATTGGACTTGCACAAGGTAAGAATGTGCACTTGAGATTTCCTTTGACACGACGCGTTGAAATTAAACAGTGCATAGAGTTGAAGACATAGCATAGGAAGAAATTTAGCTTTTCATTCATAAACTTGCAAAGTATGTGCAAGGTCATTTTTACATTACATATGGCGTTGCGGCTACATCTTGAAACACAAAAGAAAAATTCTCGACAAGCTTGCCGTGAAATAATCTTCGGCGTTCCATACATTCATGCCACTTTATACATTTGAACAAAAGCCTTCGATCTGAATTGGGCTTCAAAATACTTCAAAATAGGAGAGCTTCGAGCCGCCTCCCGTTCTTCAGCTTCAGTCTAGTCTCGAGCTCCCGCAGCGCGCTCGTTACCTGGGGAGTTGGGGGTTAGCACACTTGCTAGTGGATGGGACGAACCCACTCATCTAAACCGACATTGCTTATTAAGGATTTTAGCATACGAAGTGATCTTTCTATTTAGAACTATATGATTTGCAGTTCATATCGAAGGCACATTTTTAAACGATAACAACATGACCAATTCAACTATTCTTACCACGGCCGTGCTCCTTTCCTGCACAAAATATACATAATACTTACCACCTGCACAAGACAATAAGTGAGCATGCAATCTATCTTATATGCGGTCATTGGTGATATCGATACCATGAAGGACGATTACGTAGCATTGCGATGCGCCCTACCAGTTCAGTTTGCGAGCCTAACTGGAGGTCTCGCAATGCCTCGCGCCGAAGCACGATTTCCATAATTTTCTCCTAGGCCGATTCGGTCCCAGGGCCCCGGGTACCGTCTCGAGGAAAGCTCACCTTGTGCACAAGTCGTCCATGACCATGTGAATGTATGAACAGTTTAATATGCATGAAGTAAATTGCATAGCATAACCATTATCAAACCACATAATCATTCCTACTCGTGCAAGGGTCATTTTTCGCGAAATCGTACGTTCTGATTTAGCATCTCGTAGGCACCAAATTCTCTGAGGCATGATATACCGCAACCAAGGTTTCTTCGTTGTGTTTTGCCGAGCATGAAATAAATTCTATCTCTTTCCTAGGACTTTATCTTTTCTCTACTTAGTGTGAATTTATAGATTCGGAGTTAACTTCTCTAGGTTGCTATATTATCCCGAGCTCTTGATCTTAGTGGCAAGCTTACATCCCGTTAGCATCATCAATTTGAACGTTGAACTTTAAGAATTTAGTTGGCAAGAAGGAGTAGAAAAGAAGGGGCCGAAGAACCACCCACCTAAAAAGATTGCACCGAGAGTAGGAGAACGCTTCGCGACGGGCAAGCGTCAATTACACAAACTCCTGCAATGGCACGAGCATCGAATTAGAACCCTTCCTTTAATCCCTCCTTCGAAATTCTCAAAGACGCATTCAGAAATCGACACGAAAGCACACTATCAAATCCACGCAACAATTCGTTCAGAAAGCCAAGAAAACCAATAAAACCAACGGCAGACGGGTTACGTCGCTCTCTTTAGAGTTCATTCGCCAAGACGCCGCCTACCGCATCCAGGACTCATTCCAACAGTAGCCGATCCATTAGTTGGAACAGTACTCATATCACTCGTCTAAATCGATTTTATTGATGCCATGGTCTTTGTATACCAAACTCGTCGTCGAGTCAGACTAGCCATCTATGTTTTCGACCATGTCTGACTTGCCACGAGCCTATTACATAGTGCTTCGCCCCAACGGAAGCGGGGCACTACACGTCGTCATATCAATTCAGACTCTTCGTGCGGATCTTGTCTGTACTGGCTTTGTCATCATCGTCCCACATGCACACCCCGCGCGCTACAGAGCTCCACGAGACGGCCATGACGTCTTTCGACGCCTGTAACTCAATGCATCGCTTCGCCCACGACGTCGAAGGCGCCCACGACGCCTACAACAGCCGATGTCGTGCAACCACCCGTTCTATGCGCACGACGTCCTTACGACATCTTCTTGACGTCCTTACGACGTCGCACGACGGACCGCGTAGTCGGTCGTCATTTATATCCATGGTAGAATTGTAGTGCCCCGAAATTTGTGATACGTATTTTATACGTGTTCGTATTTCTGACCCGTATTTCTCTTTTCTTTGATTAGTTAGTTGTGGTTTATTTTCATATTTAGCGTTTTGGTTTAATTGTCATTTATCGTTGATGGATTTATTTTGATTAATGGAGCTTGGTTTATTGAGTATTTCATGGTTCATCATGGCATTGCATTGGCTTGGATTGGTTCGGTTTAGTGGGTTTGGCTTGGTTGGGTTTTATGTGAACCAACCCACTCCTACCTACCACCACCACTCATATTTATTACCTATTCTTCTTCTCTCTCTTCATTAATCTCTTCTTCTTCCATTTACTCCCTTCACCTACCAGAGAGAGAAGAGAGAGGTCTAGGCAAGTGCAACTTACTTCATGGAGGAACTCTGATTTTATTGCTCCATTCTCTTCTTTACTACATTCTAAAGCATTTTAGTACTTGACATTTCTCATTTCCATGGCTGGATTCTTGTAGATCTAAGTTTATTTCATTTTTCGGATTTCTTGGGTTTTGATCTATTTAATCTTGTTATTTCCTAGTTTTGATGGTTCTATGTTGTAGAGAATTTCGTTCTACCCCATTTTGACCTATGGAAGTTCGGATTTGGACTCTGGATGAAAGTTTCATGGAAGCTCGGAGCATGGACTCTTGGCGTTCTTCTTCTCGGAAGCTTGGAGAAGAAGAACAGTGCTAGACTTGACCGCATGAATACTTCATGCGGCAAGTGATTCCGAGCCGCATGAGCCTTCATACGACAGTCCTGGCCGCAGGGGCTTGACTTGACCGCATGAACATTTCATGCGGCAAGTTCTCTCTCTCGGCCGCGTGAACTTTTCCCGCGAGCCGCATAGACCAGTTACTCGCTGGCCGCATGAGGACTCGAGTCCTTTCAGCCGCATGACTGTCTGGATCCCCTGGCCGCATAGGCCCTGATCCTCGAGCCGCATGAGAACCCCCAGACCCAGCCGCATGGACTTCTTAGTCCGGGCCGCATGACCCTGATTAATCCCAGCCGCATATGCACCTTTTATTTTCCGGAGCCGCATGGGCTTCTACTAAGCCGCATGCGCCTGGCCCAGATCTAGCCGTATGGACTTCTCTTCCGCTAGCCGCATGCGCTCACCTAATTGGGCCGCATGCGCACTCGTCCACCTGAGCCGCATGCGCCCCTCTTGCCTTGGCCGTATGGGTTCCAGTGACCCTGGCCGCATGCGCTCACCTAATTGAGCCGCATGTGTCTTATCCTCCCCTGGCCGCATAGGCCTGAGCCGTATGACTTTCTAATAGCTCTGTGTACTGTAATTTATCATTATTTGCCCATGTTTTATAATTTCTTATTGTATATTTTTATGCCCATTTTATATCCTTACGCCTTTTGTCCCGAACTTGATAATCCCAATTTGATTGACTTGATTGAAATGATAATTATACCTGGCATGGTGTGACCAAGTACCCTGATATGACCTGATAGTGGCCCGTCGTGGCGCACTCCTGACTAGCACACTTGATATGATAAACCTGACATGATTATCTCGAATAGCTGTTGCGACGGCTACCTGACATGACATGACCTGTATAATTAATCCTGACTCCGTGGTTGTTTGCATTGATTGTGCTTGTATAAACTACTGGTCCGGTTGTGTCTTGCATCATATCTAGGGCATGATTCCTGAGTACCACGGTCAGGGATTCATACTAAATCTGGCTAGGTTAATGACTAGATTGATCAATTAGTTCATGGAGAATTTCCCAGTTACCTGTTGCCCCTTTGGTCCCGGCCTTATATATATACATAGGATTTGTTGCTATCCGTCGAGATGAGCGCACTTCCAGCCCGCCGTCGAGTGTGGTACCTTAGGACACATGTATCTTACTACAGTGTGTCTGCTATATCCTGCTATCTTTTCCTTTTCTTGCTGGGATCACTCAGGTAGTAACAAACAGGTAACCGGACTTGGAATTCTTATTGCATCTTGCTAGTAACTAGGATTGTGATAACCCTAGTTAGTTAATGTAGAAAGCCGTAGGCAATGATTGGCCGTGATTGCTTGGATGGAGTCTAGTCCAGTATAGTATTGTCTAGAATTGATTAATTGTAAGATTGTACCAGAATGATTGAAAGATTGTCACTCCTGATTGTCACTATAATGATTGTCACTCCAGAATGTTACTTGACCTGATTTCTTATATTCACCTTGCCGATAAATGGTGGGAGAAGCCAAGTTCCGTTCAGACGAAGGGTTACAACCCCGGTCCTTGTTTGGTTTACGGGTTGTAACCTGGCTATCTGAATAGTCCCATGGTTATCTCATCGTATATCATCCTGTCTTATGTCCTGTCTTTTATTGATCCTGCACAAGATTGTCTTTTATATTTACCTGTCATGCTTTTTCTTAAATTACTGTCTCTTATTTTATTATTGTGCTAATTGCTGGTTTTAGTTCCTAAGTGAAGCCTCCTTTGTGGCACTTGCTCTTTCTGGGGTCTGACCCAGCTGGTTTTGTATGGCCAGATACCGGAGCAGCAGCAAAGGATCTACCTGCCTTCCAGTCCGATGGTGACCGCCAGGCGTAACCAGGGCAACGAGTGGGTTTCTTTTTGTTCTCCCACTTTATTGTAAAATTATTCTTTTGAGGCGTTTAGCCGCCGAGCCAGTGTTAGCTCGTGTACATTTTTACTTACTGTCTGCCTACGGGCTGTAACATGATTGGCAACTCGAGGTTGATCATGTATGACTTAACTCTTGCTAGTCCTTACATTTTGTACGACTAGCTTCATGATCATCTGGATATGTAATGTTTGGGACGCCTTACAATTGTATATTTTGTGATCTGATATCTTGTGATTATTACTAGTTGGTTGAGATTGAGACAGTAGGATAATTTATGACCTTAAGAGACTGATGGCTTGTAGATAAACCCTCACATATCTAGACAGCCGTGACCGTATAGCGGTGTGGATTCCATTCCGTTATACATAGCTGGCTATGTCCGTCCCCGCTCTCCAGTATTCTGGTTCTGGGGCGTGACAAGAATGGTGCCGGTCTGCCTGCCAGGGTATAACCTTGTACAAAAATTTTCATATAGAAATATTTTTTTTTAAATATATCTTTTTCTTAGACTAGAAATAAATTAATTTACGTTAACTAATTCTATGCTTTGCACTTATTATAAAATTCATTCCGTATGAAACTAATTATACATACTACTTATATAGCTTATATTTTCTATAAAACTTATAACACTAACCACCTCTATATTTTATTAAAATTATAAATTAGAGGGGTGGTCAGTGTAATTATTTTTGGAATATGGGTTGTCCTTGTAATACTCATGAAACATAAAGATCAGTGTATTTATTTCATAGAATTATTTACAGGAGAAGTTTAAGAAAATTTTAATTAGAGGGATGAAATGTCACTTTTAATGGCATCTTCTAAAAAATGAGTGAGATGCCACTAGAGTTAGTGTAGAGATTTTTAAGTGATTTTTATTGGAATATAGACTATATATATATATATATATATATATATATATATATATATATATATATATGAGAGGCTAGCCTCCTCTCCTATCATTCTAGGCAATGTGGGACTAAAGCCCAATAACACTTAACACATATATATCAACATTCCCCCTCAAGATGGGCGAAAGATATTCACTAAACCCATCTTGTCACATCCTCTCATCATGCTGATAGAACTAAGCCCCTTTGTCAGTCCGTCTGCTACCTGATCTTTGGTTGGAACGTAGCCCAGCTCTAGTACTCCTTTCTCCATCTTTTCTTTGAAGAAAAATCTGTCAATCTCGATATGCTTGGTCCTGTCATGCTTGTAAGCCCCCTGAAATTCCCAAATTATTTTTTGAATTTTCTAATGAATTATTTCCAATAATTCATTTCTATATAATTAATTTCGATCATTAAATGCTCTTTACTGTGACTTGAAATTCTAGAGCGTCAGGGATGCCAGTCTCTGGAAACTTCCTTCTTGAAGTTTGTAGTAGACGAGATTATCTTCATATTGATATATCGTGTCCCACTCGAACTTGTCTCATTGTGCTCCATTTGCTTCGCGCAACTTTCGGATTAATTTAGACCAATTTATTGTCTGTCGTAATTCGTGATTTAATTTCCAATTTAATTTCGGGGCCCGACATCGGTCCAATCCAGTCGACCCAATATATGGCCCTGGCCTGTTTTGAGCCTACTGTGCACGTGCCACTTGCGTGCCACCGATTTGATCTCCCTTGTGCTCCCATTCCATCTGTGATTTTAATTTGGTTTAATTTATAAATTTATTTAAATCTTAGCTTCGACTTTGTCCAAACTTGGTCCAACGTCCGACCCAGTTTTGCATGGACCCTACCATAACAGCACATACATCCCACTGATGTGTCTGCATTTTTTCCCTATTTGAAAATACGTTTATTTTATATAAATATCTTTATTTCTCTCTCTTTTATAATATGTATATATATATATATATATATATATATATATATATATATATATATATATATATATATATATACATATATAATATATTATAATATCCTTCTCTCTCTCTCACCACACAAACACCCCACTCTTCCACCTCACATCACCAGCCGACCTCCCCTCTCTCTATTCTCTCTCTCTCTAAATATCTTTTTCCCTCTCTCTAAATATCCCTACCTATTTCTATTTATATAATATATACTCACACATATATATTATATAATATCTCTCTCTTTCTCTCTCTCTCCTTACACCTCATAGGACAAGCCCACACCCCCATCACCTCACTCCTCTCCCCCAATGCCAGCCGACAGTACAAGGTTCCCCCCCTCTCTCTAATATCTCATTCTCTCTCTCCCTCTTTATATTTTTTTCCCACACACACATACATATTTTTCTCTCTCTCACTCCTTATATTACACACACACACAACACCACCAATCCCCCTCCTTTTTGGCCGAGCTCCCCCATGGCTGGCCGCACTTCTCCTCCTCCTCCCCGACTTCACCACAGCCCCCAGCTCCTCCCTTCTCCTCCTCCTTCTCCATCTACATCATCATCATCATCATCATCATCATCATCCTTCCACACCATCACCATTGCCATCACCCACCATCAACTAACCACCTCCACCACCATCATTCAAACTGCCGCCACCACCACTCTCGAGCGCCACCGTCGGTCACCCCGCCGCCACCAGGCCGCCGCTGCGTAGCCGTGCGCCACCCGTGGCCGGCGCGCAGCCGCAACAGCGGGCAGTAGCTGCTACAGCAGCAGCGCACGCCGCTGCGCGCTCCGCCGCCGACGAGCCCCCCCCCGGCCGTGCGCGACCCCGGCGAACTACCCCGGGCCAGCGCCTCCTTCTCCGGCGCGACGCATGGGCTATTCGTGCGTTTTGAACGGAATCCCGTCGACGCGCGCGCGGGAAAGTTTCAGAAATTATGTTTCGGGACAGCAACTTCGCGTCGATTTTCTGGGAGATCCGACTGTTGGATCGACGAACTCCTTGCTCCGTCTCAATCTCGGTATATCCCTCTTCACCTCTGTCAAGTTTGAACCGTTAATTTCGTCGTTTGATACATCAAAACCGGCCACCAAGTTGACGTTTTAATTTGTAATGTTTTTGGACAGTTTTGCGACGCCAACTTCGCGGGTTCGTATCTTCGTCGTCGTAGCTCCGTTTTGTGCGCCACCAGTTCCGGTGCACACCTGGTATAACCCTCTTCCTGCCCCCTTTAGATTTTATTTCAGTTTGAGCTTGTTAGGTCAGTCGAATTCGACGCCAAAGTTGGCCGTTCGAATTCTTAGTGTTGCACTTGTTAAATTCCATTTTTGAACCCGGGACTCCGGATTCAATTTCTGACACCACCAGTAGACTCGTGGCGTCGTTCTGGCATGTTTTCATATAAAGTTTGCTTGATTTGGAGAACGTGGGCCCTGGCACGCATTTCGGTGCAAAGTGGGTCCCACTTTCTGGGTCAACGGATCATTTTGAGTTCGGCTCATCGGAATCTAACTCCGGATATACCGTTGAGTTCGTATCGTCATTCTGGACTCGTTGACATATAATTTGCTAGGTTTTAGTGGACATTGGTTCCGACACGCATTTCGGTGCAAGTCGGATACCAATATCCGGGTCAGCGGGTCATTTTGAGATCGGCTCATCGAAATCCAATTCCGGATATACCGTTGAGTTCGTATCATCATTCTGGACTCTTTGACATATAATTTGCTGAGTTTTGAGAACATTAGCTCCGACACGCCTTTCCGTGCAAATCGGTTTCCAATGTCCTGGTCAACGGACCAATTTGAGATCGGGTCAACGGAATCCAATTTCGGATATACCGTTGGGTTCGTATCGTCATTCTGGATTTGTGGACATATAATTTGTTAGATTTTGTGCACTTTTATTTCGGCACATTTTTCGGTGCAAAGTGTGTCCAACGGCGGACATCATTTTGGCCCAAAATTATCGTTTTGCCCCTGTGTCCAAATTGGACTTTTGGACAGGCTATCCTAGCTGATTTGACCATTCTGGACACGTTGGTGATATTTATTTATCATCCGACAACATCTGTAGATTTTCACCCTATTATTATAATCCTTCTCCTTTTGTGGTATTTTGAGTTCCATCGATTCCGGTGATTTCACAATCACTGAAATTGAATGTGTTGACCCCGTAGATGTTTATAGAGACTAGCCTTGACTCAGTTTGACCTAGTGTGACTCAGTGTGACCTAGTTTGACTTAGTTGACTGAGTCTGACCTAGATTGCGTAGCTTATACTATAGAATCAAGCCTAACACTGTTGAACCCTAATTAGCTTATATATATATCTTATCTCTAGGTCTGTGGCATCACTCTGAGCATCGACCCCATTTAACAGCTCAGGACCGCAGGCGAGTACATTCTCTGATCTTTTCATACTTGTTAGGACTTATATTCTTGCTTTAGATTACTTTACATGATGCTGTCACGTCATTATCACGGATTGGTACTATATGAATCTTGTTATGCGATGTTATCTCCCTCGGGGTGCATCAGATACAGTTGTCATGTGCTTTTCACGAACATCTTGTATTTCTTGTACACCGCTTTCATGTATACTCTTGTGCAATCTTGTACTCTCATGATCACGTGAGCAAACATGATAAAAACCTCTTGTACAAGGTAACGTAACTTGACTAGATCCTTGTGTATTGATTGGGGAGGGTGAGTAGGAAATGGTTATGTGATCAAATCCCATCTTGTACAAATCCTATGAACTCTTGTAAAATCTTGTGAAATCTTGTATATGTCCTAACCCGTTTATATAACCATATCATGCTCTAAATCACAGGTTACCTACAGTTCTTACTTATCATATATGTAGATATTTCCAGTTTTCAAATCTCTCTCATTTTTATATATATTTCTTTACAGTCCATGTATCTTACTCTTTGCATGCTTTACATTTCCCAACATGATATGAACTGCGTGAGATATATTATACTCGTTCCGCTCCTGACTGGATACGTTATGAAAATATTACAGATGTTGATGCTAGCTGAGGTGGTTCCCACTATTCTTCTCTATGAGTTGCCTGGTAGATATCTTTAGTTAGTCTCGTTGTTCCTTCTTTATTTTCCTGTCTTATGATCATTATAGATTCTAGTTGTTCTAGTGATATTGCTATTAATTCTTGTCTTATCTTCCTTAGTTTTCGTGATGTGACATGAGTACATTTCTAGTTATAGATTCTTAGATGTTGTAGTTAGTATAGTATACTTGACAGCGTTCTACCGCCGATACTGTGGCGTAGGCTGGACGTGGCCCACGTATCCATATCCGTATATCCGGGTGCGGGTCGTGACAATGCTGCACTGGATTGTTGGTAATAATAATAGCTGACTGGTTGTCACACCATAGCTTCATCTTGGCTCCCTGGTCCAGCTTTAGCTCCATCAACAAATTCTTCAACCATAATAGTTCTGTGACTCCCAAGGCCATAGCTCTATACTCTGCTTCAGCTGTTGATCTGGCCACCACTGACTGCTTCTTACTTCTCCACGAGACTAAGTTGCCTCATACAAATATGCAGTAGCCCGATGTGGATCTCTCGTCGTCAGCACAGCTAACCTAGTCAGAATCACAATAGCCCTCGATGCTTACATGATTATTTCTTCTGGAGATCAGTCCCTTCCCGGAGGCTCCCTTCAAATACCTCAGAATCTGGTATACTGCGTCCATATGACCTTTCTGGGGGTCATGCATGTAGCGGCTCACTACACTGACCGTAAAGCTGATATCAGGTCGAGTGTGGCTCAAGTAGATCAACTTGTCCACCAATCTCTGATATCTATCCCGGTCGACTGGTTCTCCAGCTTCAGCATTCAGTTTGAACTTCTGGTCTATCGGTGTCGTAGCTGGTTTGTATTCCATCATCCCCATTTCCGTAAGCAGGCCCAATGCGTACTTCCTTTGAGAAAGAACGATTCCCTCATTATCTCGAGCAATCTCAATCCCAAGAAAGTGTCGAAGAGGGCCAAAATCCTTCACCTCGAACTCCTTGCCAAGCTTTCCTTTGAGTTGGGCGATCTCCTGCTCATCAATGTCTGTGATAATCATATCATCTACATATACCGCAAGCATGGTGATGTGGCCTCCACTTCGTCTGAAGAAGACAGTGTGATCAGCAATGATCTGCTGATATCCCATCCCTATCATTGCTCTCCTGAACCTATCAAACCATGCTCGAGGAGACTGCTTCAGCCCACAGAGGGACTTCTTCAGTCTGTAGACCTTGTCTTCTGTCTGTTTGGTACCGAATCCTGGTGGTATCTCCATATATATCCCTCCACTAGATCCCTATGAAGAAATGCATTCTTCACATCCAGTTGGTGTAGCTTCCACCCTACATTGGCTGCCAGGGAGATCAAGGTCCTAACAGTGCTCATCTTCGCTACTGGTACAAAGGTCTCGTCATAGTCGATGCCGTACGTCTGACTGTATCCTTTTGCCACCAGTCGAGCTTTATAGCGCTCAACCTGTCCATCTGGGTTCTGTTTCATATTCATTTGCATCCGACTGCTCTTTTTTCTTCTAGCAGTCTCACCAGCTCCCAAGTGTGGTTCTTCTCAAGAGCTCTCAACTCTTCATGCATTACCGCTTTCTACTTTGGATCGTTCTTGGCAACCTGCCAATTGTTAGGTACAGTAATACTATCCAAAGATGCTATAAATGCTCCATGAGAAGAAGAGATATGATCATAAGAAACAAACTTAGCAAGGTCCCAACCATATCTGTCCGGAGGATTTTCCGCATTACTGTGAGTAGTCCTTTGTGTAGGTAGTGGTATGGGAGAAGTAGGAGGAATGATATCACCTGAGGAGGGTGGTGGTGTTGATGAGGAGGATGGTGGTGTCTCAGGAGTTGGGACAGACACATGCAAGGGACTTAGCACTAGCATTGTAGGTACTGGTCCTACAGTTTGCTTCTCTCTCCTGCTGTAGGTAAGTAACTCCCCCTGAAGTAACTCCCCATGAGCCATAGGCCTGATACTTCTTATCTCCTCCTCCTGTTCTGCTTCACCTTCATGTTTTTTCTCAACCGTGCCTCTATGCCATACTTCTAGATCGGTTACCACCAAGTTCTCCATCTCTCCCTCTCGCCTTATACTGGTAGTATTAGGCGCGTTGTGCGAAGTTTCCTCCTGGCGGTAATATGGCTCATGCTCTCGGAAGTGGACATCCATACTAACGAACTTCTTCTTCTCTACTGGACTCCAGCACACATATCCTTTCTGAGTCGCTGAGTAGCCCACGAAGATGCACTTGACTGCTCTGGAGTCAAGTTTCCCAACTGATGGTCTGTTGTCTTTCACAAAGCACACACACCCGAATACCTTTAGTGGGAGTATTCCACTATTATTGTCTTGTAATACTTCGCATGGGGACTTCCATCCCAGGACTTTTGAAGGCATCATGTTGATAAGTTGAGCTGCTGTCAATACTGCATGTCCCCATAGATTTTGTGGGACATTCATATCGATCATCATACTTCTTGCGGTCTCTAGAAGGTGTCGGTTCTTCATTTCTGCTACTCTATTTTGTGCTGGTATGTATGCACAGCTGATCTGGTACTGTATTCCGTGTGCTGACAGGTACTCTGCAAGTGTCTTGTTGGTGTACTCCGTTCCATTGTCAGACCTCAGTACCTTCACTACTGTATTGTACTGAGTCTGGACATGTTTATGGAAGTCCCAAAAGCAAGTAAATACTTCACTCTTATTTTTCATTAAATACAGCCAGGAGATACGAGATGCACAATCAATAAAGGAGACAAAGTACTTATATCCAATCATAGTGTTAGTAGCACATGGACCCCAAATATCAGAATATACTACCTCAAAAATAAGAGAACTCTTATGACCAGTACTAACATATGAGCTTCTAGTAAGCTTTCCTAACTCGCATGCACCACATACTAATTTCTGTTTATTTGATTTTGCATACATCTCTGGATACAACTTACTTAGAGTATCAAAAGAAGAATGTCCCATCCTCCTATGATAAAGTATCAAATTATCTTCAGTCCTCTGCTGCAGCTCTCTCATTCTAGCCTTCTCTGTCATAGATATCAATACTGAGTCCAGTCCTTCCCGATCTAGGTACCACAGTCCCTCATGCCAGGTGCAAGTCCCAAGTCTTCGTCCCGTCCCTTTCTCCTGGAAGATCACCTTAGGAATATCAAAAGAAACGGTACATTTTAGTTGGAGAATTATAGAACTAATATACAAGAGACTGACTGAAAAGGATGGAGCATGTAATACATTAGATAATCTTACTAAAATTGTACAATTAACGATACCCTTACCGAGCACTGGTTGGAAAGTGCCATCTGTAGTCTGAATGGTGTCTGCTGGTGCTAGGTGAGTGTATGAAGAAAACTTACTAGCTTTTTCGGTCACATGCCGAGATGCTTTTCTTTGTCGATAATCCAGTCTGACGTTTTAAGGGAAGACATAGATGCAAGAGCGAGTGACTCGTCAGTACCTTCTGATGGGTGAGCATACATAGCGGCGTTGCCTCCGAAGAATGGGGTGGATGTCTCCTCTGCTCCGCTCCTCCTGTCTCCTTCGAGCGACTCTCTCTGCTTTCTCTCCAGCAGGTCCAGCAGTGCCTGATCCTCCTCAGTAAAGGTGCCACCAGCTCCTCCATTCCCTTCTGCCACCAGCAAGTTTGTCCGAAAGCCTCGTCGGCTGCCTCGTCGGCCTCCTCGACCACGTCCACGTCCAATATATTCTCGTCCTCATCCACCACCTGGGTCTCCCTCCTTAGGTGGTTTAGTACAAGCATATCGATGATGGCCCATCACCCTGCAGTTTTAACACTGCCGATTGTGTTGCCATAGCTCTCCTTTAGATCCTGTGTCGCCCGAGCAAGCAACTGCTAGTGCTGACTTTGCTTCGGGGGGACCACTTGTCCCTGTCTGTAATCTGATCCGCGTCTCCTCCTAGATCATGGATGAGATAGCCTCCTCGAGACTAGGGATCTCTGGTTGGGCGAGGAGTAAGGCTGTCCTCTGTGCAAATGCTGTAGTCAGCCCTTTGAAGAATTTCATCGTCCTCTCCTGCAGACACACATGTCTCTCCTTGCACTTCGGGTTTGCACAGCTTCTCCGTTTCGAGGAGTGATCATAATCCAGCCAGAGATGCCCCAACTTCGTAGCGTACTCCTGTATCGTCTTCTCCCCTTGTATGGTGTCATCGATCTTCCCTTTTATTTGGAAGATCCGTAGATCGTTTCCCACACCATCATAGGTTCTCCTCAACTTCTTCCATACGTCTTTCACCATCTCAATGCCATCTACTGTGGAAGCAATAGACTGGACTAAGGAATTGAGAAGCCAGATATAAATCACCATATAAGTGGATTTCCATTCGTCGCGTCCTGTCGAGCTCTCTTCCGGCTCTGTCTTCTCGCCTGTCAAGAATCCTTCCAGGTTCTTTCCTACAAGGGTTCTTCTCACCCGTCGTGACCAACTCAGATAGGTGACTGGTCCATCCAACTTCAGATCGATGGAGGGTAGTTCCAACTTTGGCGGCGCTCGTGTCGTGCTATCACCAGCCGATGTAGTGCCCCGTCCCTACATCGTGCTCCATACTCTGTCCACGGGGTACGCGAGAAAGGAACACTGTCACTATCGATTCGGTCGGGATCGACCGAGTCGATCGAATGGGAACGGTTGAATTAAGATCCATTCCTCGTTATGGAATGTCTTCTTCGGAACCAAGTCCCATATTCAGCGGGCTGCGCCTCGAGGATTGACTCTGCGGCTGAGTCGGGAGAGACCTCTCGTTGCTCTGCTTTTTACGCCGCTTGCGTTGGTTTTGGCTTTGTTTTCTGAATGCGTTTTCGTGAATGTGTTCGATGGTTTTCATGGCTTACATTTCGAACTCGCATTTCCTATCGAACTCCTTGAATAATGCAGTGTTCTAATCGGTTGCTTGTACGATTTCAGGTAATCGCGTAGGCGACGTCTAGCGCGACCAACAAGTTCTCTTATCGAAGTAAACTCAAGGTGAGTGGCTGACCCTTCTCTACTCGACCCCCTTCTTAGGCAAAATTGATAGTGTTGTTGCAAATGAAAAGTTAAATGCAAGTGCACGAACACGAATGAATGAACAAGTTTTCTAAGAAAAGGTAGGCTATGTCTTAACAACTAAAAATATGTCTTTGCACGGTCATGGACAACTTGTCGATAAGGTGAGCGTTTCCCCGCACGGCAACCCGAGGCCACGGGATCGTTACGGCCGAAAAAGGAAACAAGTAATTAGCTGTGCGGGGCACGAGTTAGGCGAGGACTTGCAGCGGGGCTCGCTACTCGCGCTGAAAGAACCCCGTCTAACAAAAGCTAGAGGAGTCCACGATGGCTCTGGGAGTCAGTGACCAACACACGAAATATTGCACTTGGTATGGAAATGTTAATAATTGACAGGGAAGAACATGGTAAGTTTCATAAGGCGCGGCGCGGGCCGTCGTCGGTAAGTTTCAATGTAAATTTTATTATGCTTGTCATATGCTTGTTTGCAATTCATTAGGATGGTTAGAAACATTCATACTTTAAGTCATTTAAACTCTTCAACCAAATGAGAGCTTGGAACTTAAATAGCCACGCACCAGTACAAAATATAATGTACTGATCCTCGCTCTCCACACAGGTATCCCGAACCACGAAGGGCGTGCCACTTGAAACTCAAGGTGACGTGAACCCTTTTGAAGCCTCGTCCGCATGTAAAGACTTGTTTCTGGATTCCTTTTGAAGAAGTCCCGCACTCAGTCCAAAAGAAGATGACGACTCGACTCGCCTCGATAGCAGGTGGAAATGTGTAATAGTTTTTGCTTGTAAAAAAGGATGTAATGTATGGAACGACTATCTCATCGGCGTTCATTTTGTAAGTCGAGTCATGTTGTAGCCCGCACGGCAATGATTGTAAAGGAGTCTATGTAAAGTTTTATTATCATCAATGAAAAAGTCTATTTCTATTTCAAATGTGTCATTCAATTTCTCTGCGTACTCTAATTTGATGTTGTGTTTCGGATAACCTTATGACTATGCCTTGTGCGATCGCAACTTAGGTTCGTACGGCATCACGCCCAGGGGACGACTATCGATTCTACGGAATCGGGACGTGACATAATAGTATCAGAGCACGGCTTTACATCCTTTGGCCTCACGTCTAGAGTTCCAAACCTTTGATCTCGCATCGATGAGATAAGTTGTTCCATACAATGAGTTCGTAATAATTTATGACTGATGCGTTTGCCTTCATATCGCAGAAGTGACGGAACCCACGGCCGAGCAATAACATAGCGCTTCAAGCGGCTCTAGTAGTTCGCATCGTCTGCGGGCCGGGCCTTCTAACGATACCATCGAAAGGATGCTGCGCATGATGGAGGCGCAGCGGAACCAGTCCGAGAACCGACATCAACAAGTAGAAGAACGACAGGCCCAGTTCGAAGCTCGCTTCGATGCACATGCCAAACTTCAACAAAAGCAGTTAGTTACCCTGCAGCAGATCGTCCAGACAATGGCGACCAACGGAAATTCTGCGACTGCGCCTACCGTCACCGTGCCGGCGATCCAACCCATTGAAGTCGACACGGAGGATCCCGAACGTCAACCAACGGCACCGAAAAAGTACAACTTTGAAGTATCCGAATTCAAGAAGGCGTGCCGTACTTCCTTCAGCGGTACCGAGGGTCCTTCCATGGCAATCGACTGGTTGGAAGAGTTGGAAGATCATTTCGAGCTTCTCGGCATTGAAGAATCAAAACAAGTCGCCTGCGTACAACATCAACTACGGTTGAACGTGCATGACTGGTGGACCGTGCGCAAGCGAGCGATCCGACTGGACAACACCACCGCGCCGATCTCTTGGGCCACGTTCCGCAAAGCTTTTGAAGTCCAGTACCTTCCATCAGCCGTTCGTCAAGCGAAGGAGAATGAATTCATGCAGTTGAAGCAAGGGAGCAGGACAGTGGAACAGTACGCCGCAGAATTCAACAAGTTGTCTAAGTTTGCTGGCCAATTTCTGCCTACTGAAGAGTGCCGTGTGCGACGTTTCGAAGTGGGTCTGCGACACTCTATCGGTGCGCATGTCGGGGTCCCGGAGTACAAGACCGTGGGCGAGGCTCTGAATCACACCCTCCGCCTTGAGAACCTGCATCCTTCCAGTGCTGACGACGTTGTGCGCCACTCCAATCACAAATGTCCTAGCCATATGGGAGGCAACAACGACGCGTCAAAGCGTCCAAATAACGGCGGCTACCAGGGTGAGAAGACGATACCTAAGTGCACCAATTGCGGGCAAGTCGGATACTATGCCAGCCACTGCTTTTTCCGTAATATTAAATGTTTCGCTTGCGGACAGAAGGGTCACAGGGCTCATAACTGCCCAAGCTTTCGACAGACTCGTAACGCACCACCACAATAATATCGTGAAGAGAATCGAGGGCAGGCGCCCCGACCTCCTCCGCCCACTCATCCTGCACCACAAAATGGCCAAGATCGTTGCCCCAACACTCAAGGCCGCGTCTACGCCATGACTCGAGATGAAGCGCTGGCATCAGATACAGTAGTGTCAGGTATACTAAAATTCAATAATGTGCCTGCTCGTGTGTTATTTGATTCAGGCGCTTCACATAGTTTTATATCGGCGGACTTTACCGCCGAGCACAAGTTCCCTGTAATATCATTAGATCTCGACCTTAGCGTAAGCACGCCTTCGGGCACACCAATACTCACAAACTTAGCTTGTGCCGGCGGGATTATCTGTATCGGCGGTCAAAAGATCGGTCTGGACGTGATAGTTCTAGACATGAAGGACTTCGACATCATTCTGGGAATAGATTGGCTCGGGCCGTGCAACGCAACCATAGACTGCACTGAAAAGAAGGTCACATTCCGCATACCTGGAGTGCCTGAATTCTGTTACTCGTGTGGTGAGGCGTCATCGACCTGCATGGTGATCTCCGCAATATCTGCTCGACGGATGCTGCATTCCGGGTGCGAAGGCTATCTAGCTTCCGTTCGAGACATACGACAGGATGGTACAAACGCGGGTCAGACCGACGTTGTGGCAGAATTTCCAAACGTGTTCCCGGACGAGCTACCCGGCATGCCGCCCGATCGAGAAATAGAGTTCACCATCGATACATTCCCCGACACCCGGCCGATCTCGAAGGCTCCGTACAGAATGGCCCCTGCAGAATTAAAAGAATTGAAGGCACAACTTTAGGAATTGCTTGACAGAGGATTTATCCGTCCGAGTGTCTCGTCGTGGGGTGCGCCCGTGTTGTTCGTGAAGAAGAAGGATGGATCGATGCGACTCTGCATCGACTATCGAGAATTGAATAAAGCCACCATCCGAAACAAATACCCCCTGTCCCGCATCGACGACTTGTTCGACCAGCTCCAAGGTGCAACGGTGTTTTCGAAGATTGATCTACGATCGGGTTACCACCAACTCAAAGTCAAGTCAGATGACGTGCCGAAGTCTGCCTTCCGTACTCGTTACGGCCACTACGAGTTCTTGGTAATGCCGTTCGGTCTGACAAATGCCCCTGCCGTCTTCATGGATCTAATGAATCGGGTGTTCCGTCCGTTCGTTGACAAGTTCGTAGTAGTCTTCATCGACGACATCCTCGTCTACTCGAAGGATCGAGCGCAATATGCAGAGCATCTGCGGAGGGTGCTCCAAACCCTTTGAGAGAATCAGTTGTACGCGAAGATGAGCAAGTACGAGTTCTGGCTGAACAGCATCTCATTCCTTGGGCACATCATCTCTGCCGCGGGCATCACAGTCGATCCGAAGAAAGTCGAGGTAGTTGCTGATTGGAAACGGCCCACATCAGTTAGCGAAATTCGAAGCTTCCTAGGCTTGGCGGGATACTACCGACGCTTTGTAAAGGACTTCGTGAAGATTGCATCGCCGTTGACTCGCCTCACCCAGAAAGGAGTCACATTTAAGTGGTCAGACAACTGTGAAGCTTCCTTCCAGGAGCTCAAACAACGGCTCATTTCGGCCCCGATACTTGCTCTTTCTGAAGGGACGGAGGGATTTCAGATCTTCCGCGATGCTTCTGGCCAGGGCTTGGGGTGTGTGCTCATGCAGCGGTATAAGGTGATATCTTTTGCTTCCCGGCAGTTGAAGCCGCACGAGAAGAACTACCCCACGCATGACCTAGAATTAGCGGCGATTGTGTTTGCGTTGAAGCTGTGGCGTCACTATCTCTATGGCGTGGCGTGCAGAATTTATACGGACCACAAAAGCCTCAAGTATCTCTTCACCCAGAAAGAATTGAATTTGCGGCAGAGGCGATGGCTCGAGCTGATCAAAGACTATGACTTATCAATCGACTACACGTCGGGCAAGGGAAATGTGGTAGCGGATGCGCTGAGCCGAAGGTACTTAGCTTCGTTATGCATCAACGATCGACTGCTGCATGACTTGGAAGGAATGGGCATCGAGCTCCAAGTTCGTTTCAGGGACGTGAAACTGGCACAACTGCGGGTGGAACCAAGCCTACTGGAGAGGATCAAGTCTGTACAGAAGGACGACCCATACCTGGAGAAGATGCGGAAGCTGATATCGACAGGAAAAGCGTCCGACTATGCAGAGGATGAGTCGGGAGTATTGTGCATGAAGGAACGGCTATGCGTACCGGACGACGCAGAACTTAGAAAGGAGATAATGTCGGAGGCGCATTATGCAAAATATTTCTTGCATCCTGGCAGCACCAAGATGTATAAGGACCTCCGCGTTGTCTTTTGGTGGCACGACATAAAGAGGGACGTAGCGCTCTTTGTGTTAAAATGTATGGCCTTTCAGCAAGTCAAAGCCGAGCACCAGCGACCGGGCGGAGAGATGCAGAACCTCGCCATTCCAGAGTGGAAGTGGGATCACATCACTATGGACTTCGTTGTTGGCTTGCCGAGGACGCTGCGGGGAAACGATGCCATCTGGGTCATTGTCGATCGACTAACCAAGTCAGCGCACTTTATTGCCATCAAAGTTACTTGGAGCATCGACCGCCTTGCTTAGATATACTTTGATGAAATAGTTCGGCTGCACGGGGTCCCAGTTTCTATCGTCTCGGATCGGGATGGACGGTTCGTAGCGCACTTCTGTAGTAGTCTTCATTCAGCACTGGGGACCAAGTTGAAGTTCAGCTCAGCTTATCATCCTCAGACTGACGGCCAAACAAAGCGGGTAAACCAAATTCTCGAAGACATGTTACGACTCTGTGCGATCGACTTGAAGTCAAGTTGGGACGTCCATCTACCGCTGGCCGAGTTTGCATACAACAACAGCTATCAGTCCAGCATCCAAATGGCACCGTATAAAGCTTTATATGGCCAGAAGTGTAGATCGCCCATTTGCTGGGATGAAGTCGGGGAACGGCAGATACTTGGTCCGGAGCTGGTAGAGCAGACCGTGCTGAAAGTCAAGTTAATACGGGAGAGATTGAAGATAGCACAAAGCCGGCAGAAAAGCTATGCCGACACGCACCGACGCCCCCTCGAGTTCTCGGAAGGCGACCATGTATTCCTGAAGGTGATGCCTATGTGTGGAGTTTTCTGGTTCGGTGCGAAAGGAAAGTTGAGCCCAAGATTTGTTGGCCCGTTCGAAATATTGAAGCGAGTCGCCCCGGTAGCTTACGAACTCGCCTTGCCGCCTGCATTGTCAGAGGTACATGACGTCTTCTATGTCTCGCAATTGCGGAAGTACGTGCACGATCCGGGGCATGTGGTAGATTTGGGTAAGCTGGACCTGAAGGCGGACTTGTCATATGTCGAAGAGCCAGTGCAAATTTTGGAGCGCAAGGATAAACTTCTCCGTAACCGTGCTATACCTCTAGTCCGCGTCCTTTGGAGAAACCATTCGGTCGAAGAGTCGACATGGGAGCTTGAGTCAGAAATAAAGGAAAAGTTTCCTTCATTGTTCTCGTAAAGGTAGGTTCTATTTTAAGTTTCGAGAACGAAACTTTTTCCTAGTTGGTTATGGTGTAGTGCCCCGTCCCTACATCGTGCTCCGTACTCTGTCCACGGGGTACGCGAGAAAGGAACACTGTCACTATCGATTCGGTCGGGACCGATAGGTCGGGATCGACCGAGTCGATCTAATGGGAACGGTTGAATTAAGATCCATTCCTCGTTATGGAATGTCTTCTTCGGAACCAAGTCCCATATTCAGCGGGCTGCGCCTCGAGGATTGACTCTACGGCTGAGTCGGGAGAGACCTCCCGTTGCTCTGCTTTTTACGCCGCTTGCGTTGGTTTTGGCTTTGTTTTCTGAATGCGTTTTCGTGAATGTGTTCGATGGTTTTCATGGCTTACATTTCGAACTCGCATTTCCTATCGAACTCCTTGAATAATGCAGTGTTCTAATCGGTTGCTTGTACGATTTCAGATAATCGCGTAGGCGACGTCTAGCGCGACCAACAAGTTCTCTTGTCGAAGTAAACTCAAGGTGAGTGGCTGACCCTTCTCTACTCGACCCCCTTCTTAGGCAAAATTGATAGTGTTGTTGCAAATGAAAAGATAAATGCAAGTGCACGAACACGAATGAATGAACAAGTTTTCTAAGAAAAGGTAGGCTATGTCTTAACAACTAAAAACATATCTTAAACATGTCTTTGCACGGTCATGGACAACTTGTCGACAAGGTGAGCGTTTCCCCGCACGGCAACCCGAGGCCAAGGGACCGTTGCGGCCGAAAAAGGAAACAAGTAATTAGCTGTGCTGGGCACGGGTTAGGCGAGGACTTGCAGCGGGGCTCGCTACTCGCGCTGAAAGGACCCCGTCTAACAAAATCTAGAGGAGTCCACGATGGCTCTGGGAGTCAGTGACCAACACACGAAATATTGCACTTGGTATGGAAATGATAACAATTGACAGGGAAGAACATGGTAAGTTTTATAAGGCGCGGCGCGGGCCGCCGTCGGTAAGTTTCAATGTAAATTTTATTATGCTTGTCATATGCTTGTTTGCAATTCATTAGGATGGTTAGAAACATTCATACTTTAAGTCATTTAAACTCTTCAACCAAATGAGAGCTTGGAACTTAAATAGTCACGCACCAGTATAAAGTGTAATATACTGATCCTCGCTTTCCACGTAGGTACCCCGAACCACGAAGGGCGTGCCACTTGAAACTCAAGGCGACGTGAACCCTTTTGAAGCCTCGTCCGCGTGTAAAGGCTTGTTTCTGGATTCCTTTTGAAGAAGTCCCGCACTCAGTCCAAAAGAAGATGACGACTCGACTCGCCTCGATAGCAGGTGGAAATGTGTAATAGTTTTTGCTTGTAAAAAGGGATGTAATGTATGGAATGACTATCTCATCGGCGTTTATTTTGTAAGTCGAGTCATGTTGTAGCCCGCGCGGTAATGATTGTAAAGGAGTCTATGTAAAGTTTTATTATCATCAATGGAAAAGTCTATTTCTATTTCAAATGTGTCATTCAATTTTTCTGCGTACTCTAATTTGATGTTGTGTTTCGGATAACCTTATGACTATGCCTTGTGCGATCGCAACTTAGGTTCGCACGGCATCACGCCCGGGGGACGACTATCGATTCTACGGAATCGGGGCATGACAGCCGACACCTTTATCAACTTCATCAACGTCGCCACATCGTCAGCATCCAGCTTCTTGAGGATCGCCTCCATCGATACTTCTTCTCGATCACGTCATACTTGCTCCACGACTCACGCTTGTTCTCGTCGTCCTCTCCTAAATCCGAATATGTCTGGTTTTATCGGATCTAGGCATCATCGGTATCTCCTTGAGAATCTCATATGAGATAAATCTTCAAGAACGATTTTAGGCTTCTCTACACTGTAGGTGCCACAGATGAAATAAATCTCAAGTTTAGGCTTACCTACACCGTAGGTGCCACAGATGAGATAAAACTCAAGTTTAGGCTTACCTACACAGTAGGAGTCCTAAAAGTGGAGTGCACGGAGGCACCCACGGCAGCGGTTGCGGCAGTAGCAGCCGCAACAGCGGCACAGTCGCAGCGGCAGCAGGAGCGGCGCAGCAGTGGCAGCGGCAGCGGGAGCAGCGACAGCGGGAGCAGCGGCGCAGTAGCTGCAGCTGCAGCGGCGACGTAGGGGAGGGAAAGGAAGGGCGAGGTTCGGGGTAGGATTTGTGTGAAAAGGGTGGCTCTGAAGGTATTCTAAGGAAATTTAGACTCTGATACCATGTAGAGATTTTTAAGTGATTATTATTGGAATAAAGACTACATATATATAGGAGAGGCTAGCCTCCTCTCCTATCATTCTAGGCAATGTGGGACTAAAGTCCAATAATACTTAACACATATATCAACAGTTAGACTCATAGAAAAAGAAGTGGGATGTCAACTCTATTGACGTCCTACATTTATGTACTTTTTATTTTATAAGCACTTATTTTTTTATTGTTGAACTTTAAACGTTTAGATTTTCGAATGTTGCAAATTTTTAGGCTATATAAAGGAGGTTCTATTTTATTTTCTCAACAAACTCAATTCTTCATCCCACCTCATGAAAAATGAACAAAACAATGGAGTAAAAGGACGTAACAACGGAGAAGAAAGAAGTCGTCTCAAGTATTTTTCTCGCCCAATAAACCTGTTGACGGTTTGGACACACTATAGCGTAATTTATATATAACAAAGAGCTTGAAGGCCAAAGAAAACTCTTATGACATTTCATTCCTCTCGTGACGTTTTATCTACATTGGACGTCAACTCTAATAGGGTCACACTCAATTTCTCTCAACCATAGGACGCCATTCCTAATGAGGTTTCTTCCCTCTAATTTTAAATACACAAAAAAAAATTATCTTTGCTGCAAATACTCCTAATTTTTCCTCCTTATATGACATTTTCTGTAACCTGTAAGACAACATGGTCATTTTATGACCTACTAGAAATTAATGCTTAGGGATGCTTACTAGTTAGGGTCTATGATATAGATCTTAGAAAAGTTTACCAGATCGAATGAACTATAAAATTTAAGAAAAACAAGAATAAGACTGAGGGATATATATATATATATATATATATATATATATATATATATATATATATATATATATATATATATATATATATATATATATATGGGTAAAATGGGCCTGAGGTCGGCCTCAGGCTGCTTTCCCTGCGCTCGCGAGCTCTCGTCCGTCTGATCTGATCGTGCGGCTGTGTTTGGAATCGAAAAGTTAGTTCGAAAAAATTTCTCCCTCCCCACGATCGAGAGGGCCCCGACCCAACTGCGCTCGCGCCACCTTCCTCGCCGGCGATCCCTCACTCCCACAATGGTCCTCACTCTCTCGCCG
The DNA here is from genome assembly GCA_029216955.1 of Iris pallida. NCBI lineage: Eukaryota > Viridiplantae > Streptophyta > Magnoliopsida > Asparagales > Iridaceae > Iris > Iris pallida. The sequence continues at coordinate 773,433 of JANAVB010045219.1, forward strand.
ACGATCAACATAAGTTAGGGCTTCTCATATGCTCCAGCGCTCTCATCTCGCTAACATCCTGGGCCCTCTCATATACCCTCTCTCTCGACGTTAGGGCTTCGCTCTGAGGCTTCTATCTCTGGCGCCCACCCTCGCATGAGAGGAGGAACAAGGTCAACCGCACAGCCTCCTCTCAGACCGTCGAGGCAAGATCGGTGAGCCCTACATTTCAGATCCTCAAAAATTTAATTTTTTAGGGTTTGATGTTGAAAATTTTCAGATCGCTCTCAGCCTTAGTGTTTGATGTTGACAATTTGCAGCTGATCTCAAACCAAATTTCTGCTGTCGTAATTTTATCGGAGCCCGTCCTCAAGCCATCGAGGCAAGCAGGGTAAGCCGCAATAGATTCTAAAAGCAGGGTAATTCTAGTGATTGGCTTTAACAGTGATCCTATTGATTCTCAAGAAAGTGAACATTTTGGGATCAAAATTTTTTTTGTTCCATGCTATGCATTTACTTACACGATCATTATAATTTTGTGACCTTGGAAGAGGAAATTGATATTGGTTGAACTGAAACTAGCATGTTATTTCTCAAAGTATGCATATTCATCATATTATTTCCATCTTGCTTAGCAATAGGACTCTGTTGATTAAAAAATATGATGACCACCAGTATCACCTTTTGTAGGTTTTTATACAAGCAAGAACATTTTGTACATCCATGAAAAACTATTAGTAACTCTGTGCTGAAGCCATCCATGAAGAACATTTTTTTTGTCTAACATTGTCTATCAGCAAGCCACTATTAGTAGTTAAATCTCTCAAAATAACTCTGTGCTGAAGCCATCCATGAAAAACTGGTAGCTACAGTCCATCCTATGTTTAGAACGACCACCAGTATCACCTTCTATAATGGTTATATGGCATATGTTTTATATTGGTTGTTTGCTGAAACCGAAATGTATTACTATGCTTGTAAGTGTTTCAAATAGATAGGTGAAATATATGTATATATGCTTTATGTTGGCTATTTGTGGTAGCTGCTATGGGTTTATGCTTTTATCATCAAGTGGGTTTTCAAATGTTTTGTAAATATCATTGATTTTTTATTTGTTTCTATTTTAGAAGATGGAAGAGAGCGAACCATTTATGCATGATCACGCGATACCAAATGAGAATGAAGAACAAGATAGTACAACTAACATAGATGGAGTGGATAGTCATAGTGTTTTTGAAATTGAAAAGGGAATACCACATGTTGGAATGCAATTTCCTACAGCAGAAGAGGCGTGGGACTTTTATAATGTATACGCAGAAAGGGAAGGTTTTTCTATTCGAAGGTCATCCACTGCAAAGGGAAAAGATGGTAATATCACGAGGAGGCTTTATGTTTGCAACAAAGAAGGGTTCAAAAGCTTAACTGATAAGAGAGAGGTAGGGAGAGAAGTAAACCGACAAAAAAAATGAGAGAGAAGGTTGTATGGCTCGAATGAAAGTTTATAGAATCTCCAATGGAGTGTGGGGCATCAAATCCTTTCATGATGTTCATAATCATGAGTTGATTAAAACCCCTTCGAAGATCCATTTGTTGCGGTCACACAAAAGATCGCACATGGATGTATCTTGTAGGAATTTAGTTGATCAGTTTCGTGGATGTGGGGTTGGACCTTCAAAGATTGTAAGGATTTTAAATGCCACGAGTAGTAGTAATGTCAATATTACTACACAACAGTGCATCGATCATTTGAGAGTAAAAAGAAAGAACAATATCGGGAAGGAGTGCACTAGAGTAATTCAACAATTTCTTACAAGGCAAGCTACAGACTCTCAGTTTTATTATGCTATGGAGCATGATGAGGAAAATGTTTGTAGAAGTATATTTTGGGCAGATGGAAGAGCGAGGACATCATATCTCCAGTTTGGAGATGTTGTTGTGTTTGATGTCACTTATAAGACGAACCATTTCTTGTTACCTTTTGCACCGTTTACTGGTGTAAATTATCATAAACAGTCTATCTTATTTGGATGTGCTCTTCTTGCTGACGAGAAGGAGGATACCTTTGTTTGGTTATTTGAAAATTGGTTGACATGTATGTGGGGTAAAGCGCCAGGAGCTATCATCACTGATCAAGACCCAGCAATATGCAATGCAATCAAAAGAGTTTTTCCAAATACAAGGCACAGGTATTGCATATGGCATATTAGTCTTCATGAAAATGAGCATCTCCGTTCTTTACGTTCGGCTTATAATCCTGAATTTGATGAAGACTATGTAAATTGGTCTAAGAAAAGTCAAAGTGTTGAAGAGGCTGAGAGTTGTTGGGTGATCTTAAAGGAGAAGTACCAAAAAGAATATTCAGAACCAATGACAGACAAACAAAAAATGAAGTGAAAGCTTGGAAGTGGTTGCATACGATGCATGAGAAAGCAAGTCATTGGATTAAGGCGTACCTAAAGGATACTTTCTTTGCAGGTATGAAAATTTTGATATGATGGTCATAGTTTTAAAATTATATTTATTTGAACTCAAACTAATCATATGGTGTTCATTGCTTTTTGTGTGTAGGCATGGCGTCCAGCCAAAGGAGTGAAAGCATGAACTCGTTTTTTGATGGTTACGTAAACTCCATGACTCCACTATACGAGTTCATTGATCAATATGATAAAGCCGTACATTTTCAAAGAAACAAAGAGGAGAAAGAAGACACTTTTTGTATGAGAAACAAACCAGAATTTCGTAGCATACAAGAGTTAGAGGTTCATGCTGCGAAGGTTTATACCAGGAACGTATTCTCTATCTTTCAGACTCGGTTCAAAGATACATTATACTGTCGGCATGAAAGAGTGTGCATTGAAGGAGATACGACCACATATAATATCCAAATGAGGATTGACGGAAAGAGTTACTTGCATTCTGTTCGATGCAATGTATCTATGGGAGAATTTACGTGTACATGTGCAAGGTTTGAGACTGAAGGGCTACTCTGCACACAAATTTTATATATCATGAAGCAAAAGTTTGATATGCAAGCCATCCCTGAGAGATATATTTTGCCAAGGTGGACACTCAATGCAAGACATAGCATCATGATTATGGGATCCTCTTCGTCTAGCGCAGTCAATGCAGTACGTCCCAATCAACTTACTCCACTTCAATCTTGGAGCCTTCGTGCAACATTTGATAAAGTCCTCGAGGTTGTTAACAGAGATCCTCTTCTTTATGACGTTGTCAATGGGTGGTCAAATAGTTTTCTGGAGCAACATGGATTGAATGACAAAGCACAAACTATCTCTGAGGATCCAAGCACTCAGGTGGGGTCCAATGCGCCGACAGTATGTGAATTGGGATTAAATGATGTAACTATTCATGATCCTACAAAGGCAAGAACTAAAGGCCGACCACGAGCAGCATCAAGGATTCAGTCAGGAATACATGTATCACAAGATCAAAGTCAATCAAGAAAAAGAACTTGTAGTATTTGTGGAGAAAAGGGCCATGACATGAGAACTTGTCGTATGAACATGGGCACCAATGGTAGAAATAAGGTATAGTTGCTCAATTCTACATGTTTTTTATACTAGTATAATTTATTTTAACATCATTGCTCTTTATTTTCTGTAGGAGCTAGAAGCAACAGATGCCATTGAAGTATCTTTACCCTCAGAATCATGCCTTTTGCACAACCAGCAGAAAGAAAGGATGAGGGAATTATAACTCCATGTCCAACCAGCAGAAAGAAAGAAAGAAGTATCTGAACCCTCTGTGATTTTATGCAATCCCTCTTGTGATTCAAAATAAAACTAATGAAATGTTATTCTTGTTTGTAGTAGGGGCGGAGGCTGAGGATGACAGAATTGAACTGATACTTATATTTATATATAAGGTTTCTGGTGCTAATCTTGTGCAGAATTCTTTTTGGATAAATCTTTACATCTGCTTTAGGACCATGTACCATCAATCAGAATGATGTTTCTTTTTTCCATTTCTTACTATGCTTAAAATGCTCACTGGACAGATTGTCATGGCTATAATATACATGAGCGTTCTTCTAATGTGAATTATGTTCTTCATCAAATATGTGTTTGTATTGAACTAATACTTATATTTATATATATTTTGGATATATTGCACCTGAGACATATCTATATATTCATGCTGATAACAGGTGTATGCAACCATGCCTTCCATTTTCACTGCATCAGTAGGTGGATGAAGACTCGTTAAGTTTGTCCTCTAGGTACAAACTTCCGTATTATTCTCTCTTTCAATTTCTTTATTTATTTATTTTGTGAACTTGTCAGTGGTTTTTTGTTTGGAAGCTTACTGTGATCCTGTTAAATGTGCAGATAACAGCGAGTGGGAATTTCAGAAATATGGTCACTAGGGCTGTGTGTGGTGTTTGGAGTCTCATGGTTTATATTTCTGTTTACAACTTTCTTACGAGAAAAATGTTTATTTTGTAATATTAATCACTCCCAACTTTATTGATATATTGAAGTGATCTTGCCCTTTGGCGAATATTTCATTATCTATTTTAACTGGATTAATAGCTTAGTAAGTTGAAGATCGAGTTGCTTTTTCAGTGCAAATCAGTATGGGGTATATGATTAGGGTCTCCTGAAACCCTGTAACCTTGTACAACTCCTTTTCTTTTATTGACCTAATGTAAAAAAAAATAGTGAATCCAGTTATGCCAAGCATTATCATATGATCTTTTACTTTTTCAGTTTATACTTTTATTCTTGGAGAAGTTGAGATGTTCTCAGTTGCATTACGACCAAAAATTGTTGCTTGCCAACACGACCTGACATTTTATGGTAACGCCCTAGCTAATAGGGTAACGAATTTTGGCTGGGGCGTTGATATGAATTTGACAAGTGGTTACAAGATCTGTCGTTGGAACTTTCCTTATACTCTGAGCAGAAAGAAGTCCTTTTTGCAGCCTTTTTTTTACTGTCGTAACTATTATTCAGATCTAAGAGTTTTATCCAGCAATACCACCAAATAAAGCAGACTCTTTACCTCTACAGTCATACAAATTCTGAGAAATCTGTCATGGTCCATAACCTTGCTAAAGAACATTTGAAGACTGCAGAAATGAATTTCATTAGATATCTTTTACAATCATACTATAATAAGAGCCTCTAAATCCTGCTGCAATAGTTCATCTACTTGTTTCTCCTGTTTAGAGCAAATCACCAGCTAATTCACAATCTCCATTGGTTCCTTTGTATTCAAACACAATGGCTGCAAGATTTTCAAATATATAAACTGGAGCCAAGTCTACTTGTATCCAACACAACATACATTTTAGATTGATAAGTTTGAAATTGATATTACATTGAGATAAGATAAGCCAAGACAACTAAAGTAAAAAGTATCCCCTCCACAACAATGGTCACCGCAACACCTGTTACACATCCATAAACGAAAGATGTGTTCAACAATTCAGACCGCCTTTCTACATTTGTATGCCCTACAATATTCCGTTCACTGATATCCTCTCTGACATCATGTCTCGTCGTACCTTGATTTGACGACTCTCCTACATGAACCGATGCACCCAATCTTTGACGTTGACCCACGCCTGCGAACATGTCTCGACCCCCCCGATCTGGACGAATTGGATTGGATTGCCCGTTCCAACACTCCATAGCCTCTTCATACGTGTTGAAGCCGTGATACACCGCATTACGATATCCATAAACCTGTGCTTTGCATTCTCCCCATGTCAAATAAATGCCGCATTGCCTACCCCTCTTCACAACAGAATAATTTTTTCCCATTTCAAACTACAAAATATCATCCAAAAATTATGATAAGCTGAAAATTCCATCACATATTTATTGAACTTGAAAATCTATACATTGACAACATAAACACAAACACTACTTGAGAGAATGTTAGTTCTGAAGAATGAAAGATATTAGTTAAGCTGGAAATAATGTTGGTCAACATTTTAGGAATTTTGAATTAAAAAACATTGACCTGTGTGTACAACAATGATTTACAACAGACAAAACAGGTCAAAAACAACACCGGCATCATCACCTGGTGAATTTAAACCCTGTAATTTTTAATTCAAAAAATGTTTCAATATATTGTTAATGCAGATACTCATACAAATAACCATTGAAGAAGGAAGTACATGTAGAGCTACTTGAGTTAAGCTGATAGGCAAAAGAATGATGTTAATGAAAATGAATGATATTTGAGAAAATACTTCCACATGTCCATTGAAATGCAGGTTTCTATGCTTCTCTTTTAAAGATCGTGTTCTATTTGCTCTCTTTATATGTTTATAATAGTTAAAGATAGTAAATTCTCAATTGGAAATGCATTTACCCTTCAAGCCATGAAATCAAGAACTAACTACTAATATATGTCTACGTTTTTTGGAAAGGAATTTTGAGTGTTCTCTTAGCTTTTTTCATTGGTTATGTAGCTCAACTGGGTACTCGTTTAGGCTGGGCATTCGCCAGGATCAGTGGATATTTGACACAAACTGTAGAACATATGACAAACAAAGCTACATAAACAGCCATGTTAAACCACAAAAATCAAACTACTCAATCCTGAATCAATGTGCTCAATACTGAATCAATGTGCTCAGTCCTCGTAACATATTCAGAGGCAATTAATCAATCCTGAATCAATGTGTATTGAGACAATACAGTCCCCAATGGTACCAACTCATAGTGCCGTACCCACAAAACCCTAAAGCAACCCAAAATTAAAATGAGTTTGACAATGAACAATGACTGAGGATTGAGAAATTTCGAAAAAAATTCATTGAAAAAGCCTATTAGTGGCTGTCAACTTGAACAACTTCCAATTAAGTACTGCAAAATTCCAGTGAAGACAAATATTTCCATCAAAGAAACCTACACAAATAAATCATGAAGATCTTCAGATCTTACCCTACAGTGAATAAGCTGATATCAAATTAGGGCTTCTCTCTCGATCAACTCGCTTGGGTAAGATCTGAAGCGATCCCCTCTTCTCCCAGATCTACAAAATTCCTGCGTAAGAGGAGATCTTTGCAAGAGGGCGAACTTGCCGAGATGCGCCCCTGCCTCCCTGCGCTCGGCCTCAGAGATGGCAAGGGCTCGTGCGATGGAGTTCGCTTCAGCTTGGGGATTCTGTCGTGGGATTTTAACCTAGCCGCACGAGATGTAATTTTTTTACACGAACCTAGCCTCAGAGATGGCAAGGGCTCGTGCTATATCCTCTTCTTCCAGATCTGCGAACTTTCCGATTTTTTTTTTTCAGCCGCACGATCAGATCAGACGGACGATAGCTCACGAGCACAGGGAAAGCAGCCTGAGGCCGACCTCAGGCTCATTTTACCATATATATATATATATATATATATATATATATATATATATATATATATATATATATAACCTCTAGTTCAGTGGTTAAGAGAGATGCATGCAGTCCAGGTGGTCGAGAGTTCAAACCTCAATGGAGGTGAGTTTGAACTCCCGACCACCTGGGCCGCATGCATCTCTCTTAACCACTGAGCTAGAGGTTATATATATATATATATATATATATATATATATATATATATATATATTTTTTTTTTTTTTTTTTTTTTTTTTTTTTTTTTTTTTTTTTTTTTTTTTTTGGTGGCGAACTCGTCTTCACTGGGGCTCGAAAGCTGACCACTTGGGCCACATTCATCTCTCTTAACCACTAGATTAGAGGTCATTTGCGCATATATATATATATATATATATATATATATATATATATATATATATATAGAGAGAGAGAGAGAGAGAGAGAGAGAGAGAGAGAGAGAGAGACACACACACCCACCCCACAAAAAAAAAAATACCAAACTCAAGTGACCCTAGTGCTCAATCAGGAGAAATATAAGTATGAGGGACAGTAATTAGTTTAAAAGTAGAAGTACTCCATATTATAAACCCAAAACTCAGTGGTAGTTAGTAGAAATAATCCTTTAAATTATATTTAAACTAAGTACATGATATTATCTAACAAAATACATATCTAAAATTCTAAAAATATAGCTATGATAAATTCTAAAAATATTTTTTAATATAATTTAAATTTTTATCTATTTTTTTAATAATATCGTAAAAAAATGAGACGACAACCTGCGTGAATGTGATTTGGATAAGTATTTTTTCAATAAGTAAAAAAAATCAATCATAGCCTTTGGCCAAGTTTCAATTAGGACGCGCGGTCATGGCCCAGGGTCCAAGGACTAAAGCAGCATCAATATGAATGTATATAGAATAGAATAATAATGTACTATTAGCCAATTGTGACTTTAAGGAGCTGTGATAGAATAGAATAATAATTTTGTTTTTGTTATATTCACTATTATGTTTAGTTATTTTTTTCACATTATGTTTGGGAGGTCTATTTAGGGAGTTCGTCTCGAACTCCTGTGAGCTCAGCAGGCTATGGTTTCGATGTATTAGTCAATTTCCACCATTTAATAAGAATCTTTCGGAAAATTATTCTAGTTTCAGATATTAAAAAAATCTGTTATAGCGGCAATATTTTAAAATAAATTAGACAAAACTAAAGAAATTATATGAAATTAGCATAAAAAAATGTTCCACCTGACAGAAAAGAAATTGGACAAATCCATCTGTTCCGGTTGGGTGGGGGTGGGTTTAATGTAAGAGGACGGGTGAGTGATTTAAAAAGTGAGAAAAAAACACACTGGTGGGTGAGTGATTTAATGCAACTTTGCCAAAAAAAAGAGTTAGCCGAATCACCTAGATAACTGTCCCAAACCAGTCTTGAAGTTAATCAAATCATTGCATGAGTGCCCTCATTGCATGCACTAAGGCCTCGTTTGGTTCGTAGAATGGAAGAAAAAAGAAATTAATTTATTAGTTTTTTTTGGAAAATTATAAATGTTTTTTTGATGTTTGAAATATCAAAGAATTTAGAAAGGAAAGTGAATACTTCAATGTGAGAGAGTGAATCCTTGTTTGAAGTAATCATTTTTCTTTTTTAATACGATGATTCTGCGAACCAAACGAGGCCTAATGGTTGGATTTGCACTTGCAAGTGTACAACCCATTTCGGAAACTATACAATGTTGCAGCTGTATACTATTTCTTAAGACTTTTAAGACAACGCTAGATTTCCGCCAGTGCTTCTTGCAGAAATTGGACAATGTCCAATTTTCGACGTCTCTCTCTACTTAATTTCACACAATTTCTTTTGTTCTGTCTAATTTTATGTCGATGGTGGATACATATTTTGTATGAGCTTTGCTATGCCTACAATTAAATATTAACAATCTCTTTATAACCGTCATGTGTCGGACTTCGATTGGAGGAGGGGAGAAAGTGGCGGGGTCGGATGAGCCCATGTAGCAAGGGGATGAGAGGGGAGGTGGGAACCGATGGAACCCATATATAAGGAGAGAGGTTGGAAGAAGGTTGTAATTATTTGGCTGTAGACTTACTATTTTTCATTTTGTATAGAATGACACATTAGGAATGTCCGTGTGGCCGTGTCTTTATTGTGACTTGTTTCAAGTATATAGGTTTTGATACAAAATTGCTAAAAAGAAAAAAAAAACACATTAAAACAGAAGATTTACTTAATGAAACATTCGGTACTGATTGCATGGTGCATGTCTGAGCTCTCCAGCCTAGTGGTATTAGAACGGACATCCGGAGGGGCCGGCAAGGTTCGAGTCTCCCAATTGTGTGTGTGTGTATGATTTCAAAAAAAAAAAAAAAAAAAAAAAAAAGATTGCATGGTGCATAATTGTACTCTTATTTTCTAGGACGATGCTATGTTGTCCACGAATTTGAACTGCAGTCACGGCCCACGGGCCATTTGTCATTGGATGGGGGGCGGGTGGGTTCCGAAGGCAGCGCAGCGCAGGGGGGGGGGGGGGGGGGGGGTGGGGTGGAGATTGATGGGCTGTGGGGTGGTGACATGCGGCGCCATTTATCATTTTCGTATTTTCTAACACTACAACACTGATCAGCAAGTAATATTCCAACTAACATATATTAAGCAAACGAAAATAATATTTTGTCCGCCACTGGGGGTTACTGCATCGACCTGCATCCCCTACTAGCAGAGGCCCATCCCGGATCAGGAGCCAATGGTAGCGCATCACGTGGCTGCAGGCTGGCACAATCATCCCCAGGACGGACAACGTAGCAGCGTCCTTAAGCAAAAGGCGGCTTTCGGTACAGAGAGACCACCGGCCGCCTCTTTCTTCCGGCCACGGACGGATGTGAGAGCACCGGCAGACCCCAGTGGGAGGAGAAGCTGACGGTGGGGTAGACCGCTTCGACCCGCATTGCGCTCAACACCTCCGCGTAGGCCTCCGAAAGCCTCCTCCTTGCGAACGCGGCGACAGCAGACAATCTGACCCACCTCAACCTCTTCGCCTTCCTAAGCCATCGCCTCCTCGGCCTCGCCACTTCCTCACACTCGTCGTCGTCGTCGTCGTCGTCGTCGTGCAGCCTCCGATAGTGGCCTGCTCGAATCACTACGAAGTGAGGACCCATCTTCCCGATACGGAGATTAACATGTCAAGTGAGATTACATATATATACGAGGAGGAATTGATGGCGATGGGATTGAATGTTAGTTGGGGATCACATGGAGGAGTGAAGTGGCAGTGCTGAATATCGGAGAAGAGGACGAAGTTTTGCGTACGTCCGGATTCGTTTACACATGGCTGTCACAAAAGCAGCACTCAGCACTCTGTTGTAGTCAATAGAGGGGAGGATTCGGATCAATAATTGTGCATGTGCATTGATCCTTTGCCAATGATTTTGGTCAGAGAGACTTTAATAAGCAAGGCTTAGGGAAAGCACTTTAATTAGTATAGGATTGTTGGAGTTTGATTTTATATCAGAATAATTTGTATTACAATTGTGCAGTTAGAAGGCGCCTAGTTATAGACTAGTCATCTGTATTATAATTGTTGCAGAGAACTCATCGTGCAGAGTGGCCTCGCCAAGATCATGCGTACATAAATGTTCCGCAGTTGTCACTGACGCATACAGTGAATGTGCAGCGAACTAGCGCACATTAATGCTCCACAAAGAACACTAACACATACTGTGGCAGCGCATAGAACTTGTGTGCATGAAATGCCCCGCAGATTTCGTATGTGCCTAGTCGGCAACATGCAGAGCTCCCTCCATGCGCTTTCTTTGAACATGTTACAAACCGACAAGAAGAAAGCAAAAAATTGTTATCTACTCTTTGCAATCACAGTTGCTACAATAGAATAAACACAAGAAAAGTATAACATGTTGTTCTCTTTACCAAACACAGTTCTAGAACTAGAAAACCATAAAGAACTCCTTGTCGGTGTGATGCAGATCACCGTTGCTCAAAGTATTCGTTCTATCGACGATCTGCTCCTAGGAATAAGCAAGTTCAAAGAAGAACTTCTGGAACGCTCTCAGTTACCTTGCGATGAACTTGGATATAGAAATCACACTAGCTTGCTGCCGAGAATAGAATTTGCGCACATAGGAATCTTATGCACGCGAGTGGTTGGCTACTCTCTCTCTCTCTCTCTCTCTCTCTCTCTCTCTCTCTGGTTTCACAAATCACAAAAACAACAGCCAAGAAAGAGAGATGGGGTCACATATTTGTAGGGAAGGTTCTCACCTACCCCAATGCTCGTCCATATATATCCCGTCACATCAACCTGTGTACAGTACTGATTTGATAGAGCTATACCTATCTTCGACACACGCAACCTACAACAGTGTGCTCTAACAGCATCATGCTTGTGGTTTGCGACGCAACCTGCAAATTCCACTGAGTCCTATGCGTCGAGAGTCATACGTGCATGGTCTTGCACTCACAGACTCGCGCATACAGCCTCATGGACAGTATCATGCGATGGTAGTTATGCGCGTAATGTCGTGCACATAATATGCCACATATGATATGACATACGCATAAAACCGCATGTTCAATAATCAGGGCCTGCTTGGGGGCCCAAAAAAATTATATATATATATATATATATATATATATATATATATATATATATATATATATATATATATATATATATATATATATATATATATATATTTGAAAGAGGGTAATTGTGACGAACGCTTCCACCGGAAATCGATCTCCTGACCACTCGGGTCGCATGCATCTCTCTTAACCACTAGGCTAGAGGACATTTGCATATATATATATGGGAGCCGATCAAAAGCCCCCCTTAGAAAATCCCCTAAAAAATCCCCTCACTCTAATTCGTAATATTAATGTTAATATTAATGTTAATGTTAATATTAATGTTAATATTAATGTTAATGTTAATATTAATTTTTTTTATTAATGTTAATGTTAATATTAATGTTAATGTTAATATTAATTTTAATGTTAAGTTTAATGTTAATTTTAGTATTTAGTGTTAATATTAACATTAAATTACGAATTAGAGTGAGGGAGGTTTTTAGGGGGTTTTCTAAGGGGGCTTTTGATCCGCTTCCTATATATATATATATATATATATATATATATATATATATATATATATATATATATATATATATATATATATATGGAAGCGGATCAAAAGTCCCCCTTAGAAAATCCCCTAAAAACTCCCTCACCCTCAGCCGTAATTTAATATTAATATTAATGTTAATATTCATGTTAATATTAACATTAAATACTAAATTAACATTAAACTTAAGATTAAAATTAATACTAACATTAACATTAACATTAACATTAATATTAACATTAATATAAAAATAAAAATAAATATTAATATTAATATTAACATTAATATTAACATTAAATTTAATATTAAAGTGTGAGGGGATTTTTAGGGGGTTTTCTAAGGGGGGCTTTTGATCCGCTTCCATATATATATATATATATATATATATATATATATATATATATATATATATATATATATATATATATATATATATATATATATATATATATGGAAGCGGATCAAAAGTCCCCTTAGAAAATCCCCCAAAAAACCTCCTCACTCTCGGCCATAATTTAATGTTATTAATGTTAATATTAATGTTAATATTAACATTAAATACTAAAATTAACATTAAACTTAACATTAAAATTAATATTAACATTAACATTAACATTAATATTAACATTAACATTAACATTAACATTAATATAAAAATTAAAAAAAATTAATATTAACGTTAACATTAATATTAATATTAACATTAATATTAACATTAACATTAATATTAACATTAATATTAATGTTAATATTATGTCCGAGAGTGAGGGGGGTTTTTAGGGAGTTTTCTAAGGTGGGCTTTTGATCCGCTCCCTATATATATATATATATATATATATATATATATATATATATATATATATATATATATATATATATATATATATAGTCTTGTATCTAAAAGAGAACTAATATGTAACATGACCCCCTTTTATCACAAAATATTTGTGGTGTAGTGGTTAGTATGTTAAACTTGCACACTAGTGGTTTTAGGTTCAACTTATGGTTTTAATAGTTTTTAAAATTTACTTTTATTTTAAAAACTTTTATATTATAAATTGCTCCATTTTAAAAGTTTGCCTAGGCCCCCATGAACTCAGGGCCGGCCATGTCAATAATCATGTGCATATTGTGCCACACGCACGGAATGCTATGCGCATAATATTCTGTCCAGAATTATCTCTTAATCTAGTAACAAAATATGGTTGTTTCCATGGAATTTTTTATCATTGCCCTCTTGGAGAGTTGGCCCACACACGACTGTCACATCCTACGTAAATAAGTCAATACAAAGCCGAAGCATTTATATTAAGACGTACACTTAGAATTCTATACAATGTGGATATGAAACCTCTCCTTGGGTATTGGCTCACCAAAGAACCCCAACAAAATACCTTCCACTAGTAAAGTGGCCTCTCTCAATCCTCAAGCATATCTTAACGATAAGTTTGAATTATTTTTCTTCTTGTTGAGTCACCACCATGACTTCTCTTAATCAATAGTAACAGGAAGTCACCACCAGGGTGGGAGGGAGGTTGTTTCTGGCAGTTGTAGTCTTTCTTCGTTGCAGGTTTTTAGGAAAAGATGTTGAGGAAAAATTAAATAAAAAAATGCTAAGTTTATAATTATTGGACTTACAACCGCTTAGGTGATTGGGTTCCCTCTTCCCCCCTCCCCCTCCCTTCTACTATACTTAGGAAGAGGAAACCGAATTAGAAAATTCCATCTAGACAGTTGTAAGCTAAATAATTATAATCTTAGCATTGTTTAATTAAATTACTCTTATTTGTCACACGCGGAATGCAACATTTCTTGCTGGAATCACGTTTCCTTTCATGGATGTATTGTTGCCCATGTATTAGATTTTCAGAAATCATGGGTATTTGTTATTGATGTATGAGTTCCTGTTGATAAAGCACAAATGAAGGGCAATGTCATATTTGTCTCGTATTTGAATGAGTAATGCTATTCATACATCCAAATTGTCCTTTCAAATCATTCCTCCTTATGTGGCAGCTGACATGATATGTTAAATAGCATTATGTGGCATCTGACATAACTGTTGATATGGTAAATTTTAACAAAAAAATTAACCACCCAATTTATTTTATGTTAATATTAATATAATGTTAATACTAATTAATATTAATGTTCATGTTAATATTAACTTTAATTTTAATGTTAATTTTAATATTAATATTAATATTAATGTTAATGTTAATAATTATTTTAATTTTAACTTTAAAATTTATCATGTCAGCTGATACATTAACAGCCACGACAGCTGTCACAAAAGGAGGGATGGTTTGGAGAAACAATTTGAAGGTACAAATATCATTCATTTTGAATAATATGTTCTGATTGGTAATTAATTCACTTGCTCGCCAAGCAATCCAACCTTAGAAGCATATCTCGATATTTATAAGGATCACGATCAAATGGCACGTGTCACATACAATTTGACATCTAGAAAAATACGTAATTTCAGTCGCACATTATTTGTAATAAATGATTCAGATTTGATAGAGTAATTTGTTTTAATTAGCATGTATGTCAAATTTGACATCCATGCATGTAAATTTTGATAGAGTAATCTGTATTATAATTGTTGTAGAGAACTCATCGTGCAGAGTGGCCTCGCTAAGATCATGCGCGCATAAATGTCCCGCTGTGATTACTGATGAATACAATGAATGTGCAGCGAACTCGCGCACATTAATGCCCCACAGAGAACACTAACACATACTGTGGCTGTTCATAGAACTTGTGTGCATGAAATGCCCCACAAAGTTCGTATGTGCCTAGTCAGCAACAGGCAGAGCTCCCTCCATGCACCTTCTTTGAACATGTTACAAACTGACATGAAGAAAACAAATATTGTTCTACTCTTTGCAATCGCAGTTGCTACAATGAGTTAGAACAAACACAAGAAAAGTATAACACACTGTTTCCTTCGTAATCGCAGTTGCTACAATAAGGCATAACGTTTAGACAAACAAAGTTCTAGAACTAGAAAACCATAAATGAGAACTCCTTGCTGGGGTGTTAAGATCACCGTTGTTCAAAGTAAGATTCGTTCTATCGACGATCTGCTCCTAGGAAATAAGCAAGTTCAAAGAAGAACTTCTGGAACGCTCTCAGTCACCTAGCGACGAACTTGGATGTTGAAATCACACTAGCTTGCTGTCGAGCAGAGAATTTGCGTGCAAGTGGTTGGCTACTCTCTCCCTCCCTCCCTCCCTCCCTCCCTCTATGGTTTCACAAATCACAAAAACAACAGCCAAGGAAGAGAGAGGAGGTCATATATTTATAGGGGAAGGTTCTCACCTACCCTAATGCTCGTCCATACCCTGTCACATCAACCAGCACACAGTACTAGTTTGATAGAGATATACCTATCTGCAGCACACTCAACCTATAACAGTGTGCTCTGACAGCACCATGCATGTGGTCTGCGACGCAGCCTGCAAAGTCCACTAAGTCCTATGCGTCGAGAGTCATATGAAGATGATCTCGCACTCATAGACTCGCACATACAACCTCGTGGCCAGTATCATGCGGTGGTAGTTATGCGCATAATGTCGTGCATATAATATGCCACGTATGATATAACGTACGCATAAAACTGCATGTTCATATAATCATGTGCATATTATGCCACATGCACAGAATGCTATGCGCTACAAAACAGGGTTATTTCCATGGAATTTTTTTATCATTGCCCTCTTGGAGAGTTGGCCCACACACTACATAGACTGTCACATCCTACGTACATAAGTCAATACAAAGCCGAAGCATTTATATTGAGACGTTCACTTAGAATTCTATACAACGTGGATCTAAAACCTCTCCTTGGGGGTATTGGCTCACGAAAGAACCCCAACAAAATACCTTCCACTAGTAAAGGTGGCCTCTCTCAATATCCTCAAGCATATCTTAACGATAAGTTTGAGTTATTTTTCTTGTAGTTGAGTCACCACCATTACTTCCTTTAATCAATAGTAACGAGAAGTTGGGGGGGGGGGGGGGGGGGGGGGGTTGGCAGCGGTAGTCTCTCTTCGTTGCAGGTTTTTAGGAAAAGATATTGAGGATGAAAAAAATTAAATTAAATTAAAAAAAGATAAATTTATAAGACTTACAACCGCTTAGGTGATTGGGTTCTCTCTTCCCCCTCCCCCTCCTTTCTACTGTACGTAGGAAGATAAAACCCAATTAGAAATGCTATCTAGACAGTTATAAGCTAAATAATTGTAATCTTAGTATTGTTCAATTAAATTACTCTTATTTGCCACACGCGGAATGTAACATTTCTTATTGGAATCATGTTTCCTTTCATGGATGTATTATTGCCCATGTATTAGATTTTCAGAAATCATGGGTATTTGTTATTGATGTATGAGTTCATGTTGATAAAGCACAAATGAAGGACAATATCATATTTGCCTCGTATTTTGAATGAGTAATGCTATTCGTATTTTCAAATTATCCTTCCAAATCATTTCTCCTTATGTGACAGCTGATATGGCATATTAAATAGCATTATGTGGCATCTAACATAGCAGCTGATATGGTAAATTTTAACAAAAAATTTAATCACCCAAATTTTTAATGTTAATATTAATATTAATGTTAATACTAATTAATATTAATGTTCGTATTAATATTAATTTCAATTTTAATGCTAATATTAATATTAACGTTAATGTTAATATCTATTTTAATTTTAATTTTAAAATTTGTCATGTCAGCTGCTACATTAACAACCACGACAACTGCCACAAAAGTAGCGATGATTTGGAGGGACAATTTGGAGGTACAAATATCATTATTCATTTTGAATAATATGTTTTGATTGGTAATATTCACTTGCTCGTCAAGCAATCCAACCTTAGAAGCATATCTAGATATTTATAAGGATCGGGATCAAATGGCACATACAATTTGACATATAAAAAATATATAATTTTAGTCGTACATTATTTGAAATAAATGGTTCAAATTTGATAGGATAATTTGTATTAATTAGCATGCATGTCAAATTTGACATCCTTGCATGTCAACTTGAACCGTTCATTTCAAATAACGTGCTGCTGAGATTGCGTGTTTTTTTAGATTTCAAATGGTATGTGTCACTTGATCTCGTGTGTGTGTGTGTGTGTGTGTGTGTGTGTGTGTGTGTGTGTGTGTGTGTGTGTGTGGAAAATTCTACAATACATCTACCCTTTTTGGATGTATCGATACATCCAAAATCTGGACCGTTGGATGTTCATCCAACGGTTCAGATTAAATTCAGATTAAATAAAGCAAGAGACATCATTTAATGCTTTTTTGACCTTTGACCTCTTGTTAACTTGCTATAGCAGGTCATTCTTCAATGTAATTTTTTCAATGAACATCCTAAATTAACTCATATTTATTTTCTCTTTCGTCCATGTAATTTAATATTTTGTGCAACTGCGTATATATAACAATAATTGTGTGTCGGCCGGAAAGGAAGGACACAGTGTGTCCAGGTCTGTAGGCGATGTAGACGACGACACCACCGCTACTGGCGATCTTGATGATGACACCGACGACGACATGGACGAAGTTCCTTTAGCCAATGTGGATAATAGTAAGGAAAGAATTCAGAGAAAGAAGAGTGGTAGGAAGCCGATAAAAGCTCGTTCTCTCAAATCTCTTCTTTGTGTAAATTAAATCTAAGGAGGACACAATCCCTAATTTTAGTTAAATAATACAGAGTCTGCTTAGTTGTTGTAAAATTATGATGTTGCTTCTGTAACATTTTCATCTTTAATCTAAAGTTTTCTATGAATATGTGTTCTGTTTGATTTTGATTTAGTAATCTTTCCGTAATTTGTTTTTTGTTTCATCTAACAATTTAATATTTTTGTTATAAAGGTACAGGCCATGGTGGTAGTGGTGGTGGTGGCACTACCAAAATACAAGGATTTACCGACGGCCTTATCCGTCGGTAGTCCGTCGCCAAAAATAAATACCGACGGATTACCGACGGATATTTTGGTAAAACAGCCGTCGGGAATAACCTCGTCGCTAAAACATATCCGTCGCTACTCCGTCGCTCAGCGACGACTTAGCGACGGAATACCGTCGGCGCATTTAAATATATATAGCGACGGATTACCGACTAGCTTTCGTCAAAACATGTATCAGGATATAGGGTTAGCGACGGAAAACTCCGTCGCTAACGAGTCGGCAAAACCGTATCAGTGATTTTCTGATACCCAATATCCGTCGCTAATCCGTCGTAAATTTGTCGGCAAAAGCGTATCAGAGATTTTCTGATACCCAATTACCGACGGACATTCCGTCGCTAAACCGTCGCTCAATGTAAAATTCTCCAGGTAGCGACGGATATTACGTCGCCAATCCGTCGATACATTAAATTCCTACAGTTAGCGACGGATAGTCCGTCGGGACTTTGTCGCCAGTCCGCCGTAAGTTAGTCGCCAATCCGTCGCTAATGCTAAAATTTATGGACATCAAACAGCATCAGTTCGACGGATCGTCCGTCGCCAATCCGTCGCTTTATTGAAATGCTCCAGGTAGCGACGGATTTTACGTCGCCACTCCGTCGCTAACCTCAGTTTCTCCAGTTAGCGACGGATAATCCGTCGCTGAGTGGTCGCCAGTCTGCCGTAAGTTAGTCGCCAATCCGTCGCGAAAGCTAAAATTTCTGGACATCAAACAGCATCAGGTCGACGGATCGTCCGTCGCCAATCCGTCGCTTTATTGAAATGCTCCAGGTAGCGACGGATAGTCCATCGCCACTCCGTCGCTAACCTCAGTTTCTCCAGTTAGCGACGGACAATCCGTCGCTGAGTGGTCGCCAGTCTGCCGTAAGTTAGTCGCCAATCCGTCGCGAAAGCTAAAATTTTTGGACATCAAACAGCATCAGGTCGACGGATCATCCGTCGCCAATCCGTCGCTTTATTGAAATGCTCCAGGTAGCGACGGATTTTACGTCGCCACTCCGTCGCTAACCTCAGTTTCTCCAGTTAGCGACGGACTATCCGTCGCTGAGTGGTCGCCAGTCCGTCGCTAACTGCTAATTTTTGAAAAAAAAATACTGCAAATAGACTCTTTCCTGTTTATACAACACATCCAACACAATATCAAACATGCAAAATATCCATATACAACACCATATATCCATATCCAACACGAATATCCAACGTATCCAATATCCAACACCATATATCCATATACAAAATATCCATATCCGACACCAATATCCAACGTATCCAATATCCAACAAAATATTACCAACACAATATATCCAATATCCAACATTAAATTATCCAAACATAAAAAAAATATCCGAACATACAATGTATCCAAATGTCTACAAAACCAACAACATAAACAAAATCAAACCCCGTCCGTCGGATCGTCTCGTGCTCGTGCCGCCGCATCCGCTTTGCGTATGTACTCCTCCACCGTGTGTGCCGACACTTGGGACAAGACATGGTCTGGAAGCGCGCGTAGCTGCTCTGGCGACATCATGTCAAGGAGCGTCAAGATGGTGTTATCCGATACGATGCGGGCGTCCGCAGAGCGGTTAAACGAAAGCCGTCCGGGGGAAGAAGGACCAGGTCGATCCGAAGCACCGGCAGCAGCAGTAGACGGACCGGAAGCAGACGGACCGGGAGCAGACGGACCGGGAGTAGACGGATAGCGCCCCAACACTATCGCCCGCAAATCTGACACCGCGGAGGTCAGAGTCGCAAGCTGCACCCTCACATCGTCAACCGGGGGTGCTAGGGGAGGCGGAGGCGGTGGATATCTCGGGGACGGCTGCAACGAGGGCGCCATGGAACCTAAGCCATAGACGCGCCCTTTCCTAACGCCGCCGACGGATTCTACGAACACGTCGTCGTAGCGAGCGGCCATAGAAGAGTGCGTCTGGGTGGGCGTCGTTTCGCCGACATTCTCGAACACGTCGTCGAACCACTCACATTTGAACATAACAATATGCATATCAAATGGGGCACTATATTGTAATTCTACAATATCCCGAAGCACTCCATAATAGTCAAAGTCCGGCTCGTCGTCATAGATTGTGCCTCTTATGCAAACACCAGAATCCTTCGTACTGAAGCCGTCATTGAGAAATTCGGCATTTATAGGATGTTGAGTTGTCTTAAACTTGAAGCCATTAACGACATAGCCGGGCCAAGTCTTTGCATGCTTCTTCGGTCCCAATGACAAATAACGAATGCTCTCATTTGTGAGTGTACTTGGTTCAGCTAATAAAACCTGTAAACTTTAAATGTTTTAGTTCCATATATATATTTAAATGGTAGCCGCATAACATATTATCTCAGTTACTTACGTAATCTCGAAACCATGACGGAAAGGTAAAATCAACCTCTCTTTGAAGTCCCTCATCGGTAATATCGGGTGTCCTTATTTTGACTTCATCTCTAAATACACTGTTAGAGAGAATAAAAATTAGTGTAGTCACTTACCTCACTAAATTAGAGATTATAACGAGGTGTAGTCACTTACTTCTCCAAATCTCTCACTTCTTGTATGTCACAATTTAACAAGACATATCGGTGAGCGGCATCATACTCATCGTCACTCAACCACCGTTTCTTACTAGCCCCAATAGGCTTGCCCCTTAAATTGAATATACCTCCTTCCTCAACGTCTTCGTCATTCCTTTGAGGTCAATTTCGATTTGTCTCAACATGAGTATCAAAATAAATGGAGCAAAAGTTTGACACCTCCTCGATAAGATATGCTTCGCATATCGAAGCCTCTATATGAGCCTTGTTGCCAACTTTCTTCTTTAGATGATGTAGATACCTAGAGAGACAAATTATCTTGAGAATTAACAATGAATTGTAAAATCCACTTAAATTATATCGATTTTATTTACCTTTCAAAGGGGTACATCCATCGATAATGAACAGATGCACCGACACGGGCTTCGTATGCTAGATGAATCGGTAGATGCTCCATACTGTCGAAGAAACCCGGTGGAAATATTTTCTCTAACTTACAAATTGTTAAGACAATCTTCTCCTCAAGTTGTATCATATGTTGCACCGTGAGCTTAGTTGAACAGATATCCCTGAAGAATGTAGACAGCTCGGCCAACGGAACCCATACAGCAGAAGGCAACAACTCTCTCAACGCAATGGGCAGTAATCTTTCCATAAACACGTGACAGTCGTGACTCTTCATTCCTGTTAGCTTGCGTTCATTGAGATCAACGCATCTAGACAAATTTGACACATAGCCGTCGGAAAATCTTAAAGTAGATATCCACTTGCAGATTATTAATCTATCTTCCTTGCTCAATGCGTATGGCGCTATCGGCTTAGTTACTTGTCTACCAGCTCCCCTTTGTATCAAGTTTAGATTATGACGTTTGCATATCTCGGCCATGTCTTGTCTTGCTTTTGGATTGTCCTTCGTCTTTCCTTTAATATCCATAACGGTATTGAAGACATTATCGAACACATTCTTTTCGATATGCATGACATCAAGATTATGCCTAATAAGATTATCTTTCCAATAAGACAAGTCCCAGAAGATACTCCGTTTGGTCCAGTTATGGCATTGTCCGAACCCCTCGACACGATTGTTTGATGGATCTTACATTGCGGTGGGCAATTCCTTTACATCTTCCCAAATATCGTATCTCGACAATCTGGCAGGAGGTTCAGAAAATTCTTGTTTTCCATATCTGAACGCGTCCTTGTTCTTTCGCCAAGGATGTCTCGTTGGCAGAAATTGACGGTGACAGTCAAAGAAAGAAGTTTTTCCTCCATGTCTAAGGCGGAACGCTTTACTATTTTCTATACATATCGGACAAGACATGTTGCCGTGCGTACTCCATCCCGACAGCATACCGTATGCTGGAAAATCATTGATTGTCCACATGAGTGAAGCTCTCATCTGAAAGTTTTGTTTTCTGGAAATATCATAGGTCGTGACGCCGATCTCCCACAACTGTTTCAGCTCATTCACCAACGGCTGTAAATATATATCGATGTTCTTTGTCGGATTTTTGGGACCGGGTATGATAGCTGTCAAGAACATATAAGGAGTCTTCATACACATCCATGGTGGCAGATTGTAAGGGGTAAGAATGACCGGCCAGCATGAGTATTGAGATCCCGACTGTCCGAAAGGGGCGAAGCCATCAGAACATAGCGCCAGGCGTACATTTCTAGGCTCTGCAGCAAAATCTGGATGACACAAATCAAAATATTTCCATGCCTCCCCATCCGAAGGATGTGACAATTCTCCTTCGTCCTTTATGCGATCTTCACTGTGCCACGTCATGTGTTCTGCTGTATTCAGAGACATATACATCCTCTGTAAGCGCTTCGTGATCGACAAGTAATGCATATACTTGTAAGGACGTCGTTTTCTAGTTGACTTTCCTTTTCCCTGTACTGTCTTGTAACGATCCGCATTACAGAACCAACAACTTTCTAATACGCAATTCTTTTTGTAATACAACATACATCCGTTGCGACAGCAATCTATCTTCTCGTACCCCAGTCCCAGTTGTCGGACCATCATCTTTGACTTGTAGAAGTTTCTTGGGAGCTCTTTTGATTCCTTCGGTAACACCTCATTAGTTAATTGTGTGATCCGATCATAGCAAGCTTGTGGCAAGTTAAAATCAGACTTTATGTTCAACAACCGCATCGTCACTGACAGTGCGGAATGAGTCTCACAACCAGGATATAGAGGAGTATCTGCGTCCTTAAACATATCATAGAACTCCTTTGCCTCGGGATTAGGATCCTCCGGATCAAAATTAGGCCCTGCCGCAGCATACACCATATCTCGTGCAAGGTTCTGCATGTCTCCATAATCCACAGAGCATTCGTCGTCTTCGAGGACATCCGTTGTAGCATTATCATCAAAAGCATAAGTACCAGCTTCTGCAGCCTGTCTTTCTGAATATAATTCACCTTGCGATGACCACAGACCGTAATCACGTACGAAACCCTTACGGGTCAAATGATCTCTCACAGTCATCACTTCTTCGAAACGTCTATTGTGACAATTAACACATGGACACTTGATTTTGTTATCGTCTATGTACTGAGTTTTGCTCTTGGCATACTTAAGAAATACTTCCACACCTGCCTGAAAATCGTCACTCACACCAATTCTGCTCTCGTGTTGTCGTTTGTACATCCATGTACGATCAACAAAGTAACGATTCATGCTCGATTTGATGTGAATATCTGTATCGTAAGACAAACTAAACATAAGAATTAATAGCCCGATACCGATACTCATATCGTAAGAAAAACTAAACTTGTGGATAACACGCTAGGCCTACGACGAGGCTACTTAGTATCACAATCTAACATAATTAGTATATAATCATGTAACTGGTGGATCCGCTAGCTAGTAAGTCGGATGTACTTAATATCAGAGAGTATCAGTATATAGGTTAGGTAGACCGTATCAAACGCATATCGGAATAGTAGGCCGAATAGGAGGCCGAGATAGTCGAATGAGAAGAAGGGAAGAAAGGAGGAGCAGATGGTATACTAGACTAGTTCTGGGTCAAATTAGGAGTCCAAGTCAACTCTGTCAAAACTAACCTTAATTAGGCTAAACTTCTACCTTAGCTAATCAAATATATATACTAGACTTCACGACGTATGTCTGTGTATATATATATATATATTATTAATAAATTACTTAAAATTATGCCTATATATATATATATATATATATATATATATATATATATATATATATATATATATATATCAAGGTTCAAAGTATCGGTATCGGAATCGGTATCGGACTATTCCTATGAGTATTGGTATCGGCGATATCGGTAGTATCGACGGTTTCGGATCGGAGTATCGGATTTTTTGGTATCGGGGAACAAATAATTATTAATAAATTATTTACATTTAAAAACATATATTTTATACATTTAGGCATAATTTTAAGTATTTTTAGTGTTATTTCTTAGTAGTTTTGAAATTAAATGAAATAGTAGTCACCCTTACCGATTGGTTTACAAACAATAGATGTGATTTTCTTCAATTGATGTGATTTTCTTCTTTTACATGCTTCTACAACATTGTTATGCTTTAAACCCTTGTTGATTTGTCTTTTTTGTTTAATTTTTTTTGTCGAATTGACCGAAACAAAGACCCCCAATGTCGGTATCGGTCAATACTTGGTATCGGTCGGTATCGGATCGGAACATGCCAAACCGTATCGGTATCGGCCGTATAGGATCGGTATCGGCCGATACTTTAAACCATGATATATATGTCTGAGTGTGTGTGTATCCGTGTGTCTGTGTCCGTGTGTGTCCGTGTGTGTGTGTGTGTGTGTCCGTGTGTGTGTGTCTGTGTGTGTGTGTCCGTGTGTGTGTGTGTCTGTGTGTGTGTGTCCGTGTGTGTGTGTGTGTGTGTCTATGGGAGAGGATGAGGAGGACTCCTGCGCGGGGACTCCAGAGTCCCTCCTACGCCCCCCTGCCCCGACCCCCCCCAACCCCTGCCCGACCCCCCCAACCCCTGCCCGACCCCCTCTCCCACCCCCCTGCCCCCCCTGCCCCGACCCCCCCAACCCCTGCCCGACCCCCCCAACCCCTGCCCGACCCCCTCTCCCACCCCCTGCCCCCCCTGCCCCGACCCCCCCCAACCCCTGCCCGACCCTCCCCCAACCCCTGCCCGACCCCCTCTCCCACCCCCCTGCCCAGACCACCCCCCCACCCCTGCCCGATCCCCTCCCCGACCCCCCCTGTCCCCTCTCCCACCCCACCCTTGCCCCGACCACCCACCCCCTACCCGAACCCCCCTGCCCAGACCACCCCCCACCCCTGCCCGACCCCCTCCCCGACCCCCCCTGCCCCCGACCACCCCACTCCACCCTTGCCCCGACCACCCCACCCCGTACCCGAAACCCCCCTGCCCCACACCCTCTCCGACCACTACGACAGCCCGCCAACCCTCCAAATCGTAAAAGAGAGAGAGAGAGAGAGAGGGAGATAGAGAGAGAGAGATGGGGGAGAGAGAGCATACCTTAGAGAGAGAGAGAGGGAGATCGCCGGTCGGAGAGAGCGAGATCGTCGGAGAGAGGGAGAGGGAAGAGAGAGAGTGTTTTGGGGGGGAATGAAAATTTCCCCCCCGTCGGTTCAATTTAAGTTAGGATACAGAAATTAGCGACGGAGTAGCGACGGATTATTCCGTCGCTAAGTAGTCAGTAAATCTCGCGCCAGAGTAGCGACGGATTATTCCGTCGCTAAGTCGTCAGTCAAATCTCGTGCCAATATTTTAGGCTTTTGCCGCCAAAATATGCGACGTTCTAGCGACGGATATAAAACCGTCGCTACTTGGCCGACGACCTATCGACGGCGTAGCGACGGATATGGACATAAAAAAATAAAAAAAATTGTCCACTGCTTTCCGTCGGTATTTCGTCACAAATCCGTCGGTGATCCGACGGTAATAGCGACGGAAAATTTCCGTCGCTAAATGGCCGTCGCTAAAATGCTGTAATTTGGTAGTGTGGAAGGAGAAACGGAGATGAAGAAGGAAAGAAGAAGAAGTTCCGGTTCGTGGCGGACTTTATCGATCCCTCCTCGCACAATGAAGAGTAATAGCGGAATTAAACCTCGTATAGAGTTCCTCAAATTGTTAATCATGATAACCTTTGTAATTTTCAAACGGCTAGTAGAATCTTCCTCGAGCCCTTCTCAATGAAACGGCTAGTAGATTGTTTGCTAGTCTCGAAATTTATTTATGTTTCTATTTTCTCAGTTTTTGTACTTCTCTCTTGCTATATATACAATAGTTTTCTTGTTTCATAGTACTATTATTTATTCTGAAATACATAGAATAGTTTTCTAAAATACAATAGTTTTCTTGTTCTCAAGATATCTACTCGTATCGTGGGAAATGTAGAAGACGTAGAAGATTGGTTACCAGCTCCAAATGAAACCTTCATTCCGTGTATGTTGCGCAGGATTGAAGAACAACTGTCGACGATTTCAGCTCAAGTTGCATCGATCAATTCTAAGCTTGGTTCAATAGAAATTGGACAAATGAATTTATCTCGTCGTTTGGAGAAGATTGAAGAATCTCCAGCTTTGAAGAAGGCATCTTCATCTGGAGTAGTCAATAATGTGGAGGAGGTTTCCGTTGAATCTTTCGATGAGGAGGACATGCTGCTACAGAATCATAATAAAGCAATGGACCGAATTCTCGCATTATGTCCTACAGAAGAAACTGACTTTAGCAGTTCTTCGAAAAGAATGTGTGAAAATTTAGATCCGGTCACACCATTGAAAAGTTTAACAAAAACTTCAACCTCGAAACCTAGTAAGTGTACTAGTGGTTCTTCGAGTTATTACGACTATATTTTTGCGGATGATAGACCTGAAGAGTAAGTAATATGAGTTTTGATTTAATTCCAACAGTTTTTTCTCATAATTTATTTGTTTCTTTTCTTAGAGAAATAATATCATCTTGCAACAAAATCTATGTGTCTCGGACTGAGATGAAGTCTTAGCTCCTTTAACGAGAATTAAAAATGGGGTATGTATATACAGTATATTTCTTCTTAGATGCCATCTATGTTTACTTCGATTCCATCGCTGACATTTTTAATGATTTATTCAGATTGTAGGCGTTGTCTCCGCTCTTCTCACCGCGGAGGAACGAAAAAGAACCTCCAATAAAGCTAATATATGGTTTTTACCAATAAGGATAACGGTGAGTGAGCATTTTATTCTTCAATGCATATGCATTAACAATTTTCTCGTTTGTTTGTCCTTCGTAATGTATTAATTGATGTGTATGTAGAAAGCAATGTTACCTCCATCCGACAAAAAGCTTCATAAAATATGGAAGAAGTGCAAATATTTTCAGGATTACATGGGATCTTCAAGCACTTGTAACGAGGTATTAATGTATTTCTGTTTAAATATTAATCCTAATTTTCTAAAAATTTACTAATTTGTTTTACCTAATTAGTCATGATTCAGATATTCATACCCATTCTTTTGGACGGACACTATGCTCTTGCAAGAGTTCTGGTTTAAACAAGGACTGTTGAAATTTGGGACTCACTTGCATCTAAAGATGATCCGATTCAAAACAAATCAGTCATAAAAGAAATAGTAAGCTCATATTCATCAATTTTTATTAATTGCGTACAAGATCTGCGGTATATTAATACATATTGTATTCTGGTAATTGTAGCTTTCAAATTTGGATCTCTTTCTCGAAGAAGAGATTTTGAAGTTGAGAGATGCTAGGTTCAGCTTTTCTACTTTTGCAATAAAAACGTCATCCTTATGTTCCCCGCCAAGGCAATTTAGTTGATTGTGGGATTTTTGTAATTGCATTCATGAAAGACCGATGTAGTCTAGACTACCGTTCTCTCAATGTAAGTCTAAAAATATGTCGTCAAAAACTTACACTTTTTAGAGCAATATTTTTGATGTTATGTTTGTTATATACAGTTTGATGCGAAAATGGAAAGACGCAAAGCTGCTGAATGGATTACAACTTCAGAGCACAATGAAGTACTATCCAAGTTGCGTATATAATATAAGTAAGCATAAAGGAGTCCAAACTAAAATGATTGAATATGGAAGACGATAATTTTTTTCTTCTTCTTTTATATCTAATGCATTATGTTCATTTGTTTTGTTGAGTTGTAATGTTCTTAAAATGTGGAATAAAAATGATATCAAAATGTTCATTTATTTCATAATCTTGCTGCCATATAATCCTAAAATTTGGGAAAATTTATGAAATGCCCAAAAATTGCAAAAGTTTTATGTAAAACCCACCCAAAAATAACGTTTCATCGCGTTCCCTGAATTAACAAAAAAACTATAAAAAATGGTTTCGATTCTTTTTGCCCTTCCATCGAATGACCTTTCTGCCCTTCTAATTAATTTAAAGCACCCCCGAACCCTATTATTACAAAAAAAAATGGTTTCCGATTCTTCCTCTTCTTCCAAACGCCACTCTGTTATCAAACATAGGTCATTCTCCTCCAAAATCTTCAAACCTTCCTCCCTATTCGCAATCTTTACACCATGTCGTCATCAGCGACAGAATCAACACCGACAGCATCACCAATTAGAGAAGATGCACCAGTTGCAGAAAATCCAAAAGGGAAAGACGGAGAACAACGAAAATCCTATTCTAAGAAAGTTGCACAGAAGAAAAAGAGAAAAGATGCTAAGCAAGTAGAAGTGCAAACAGAAGGTATAACTTTGAGTTTATGTTTACAAATTCTGTATATATTACACAGAAAATGACATTCTCCGTCTTAAAACGTATTTGAATGTTCATTCTCCCTGTCAAATTACACTGGGAATGTCATTCTCCGTGTAATTTAAATCAATAATATCATTCTCTGTTTAATTTAACGGAGAATGGCATTCTCAGTGTTAAAACACATGAGAATGCTATTCTCCGTGTTAATTTAAACGGAGAATGCTATTCTCCGTGTTAAATTAAACGGAGTATGGCATTACAAGAGTTAAAACGAAAGAGAATGCTATTCTTCGTGTTTTTATAAACGGAGAATAGCATTCTCCGTTTTGAATTACATGGAGAATAACATTCCTAGTGTTAAAACGATTGAGGATTCTATTCTCCGTTTAATTTGGAACGGAGAATGGCATTCTCTGTGTAATTTGAAACGGAGAATAACATTCCCGTTTAATTTAAAACGATTGAGTATTTTATTCTCCGTTTAATTTAGAACGGAGAATGACATTCTCCGTGTAATTTGAAACGGAGAATAACATTTCCACTGTTAAAATACATTAGTATGTTCATTCTCCATTTTAATTTAAATGGAGAATGACATTCTCCGTGTCATTTGAAACAGAGAATGCTATTCTCCATGTTAAATTATACGGAGAATGCCATTCCCAGTATTAAAACGATTGTGAATGCTATTCTCCATTTAATTTGAAACAGAGAATGATATTTTCCATGTTAAATTACACGAAGAATGTCATTCCCAGTGTTAAAATCCATAAGAATGGCCATTCTCCGTGTTAATTAACACGGAGAATGATTATTCTCCGTTTCAAATTAAACGGAGAATGGCTATTCTCTGTTTTATATCGACGGAGAACAGTTGACAGAAACCTAATTTTCTTTTTTTGTTTTGTAGAAAAAAAATCTGTCAGGAATAAGGAATCAAGACTTTTCCGTTCTACTTTCAAGCCAATTCTAAATCTTATGGAGGTGGTCAATATAGATGTTGGCCGTTTACCTGAGCCAGTTATTGATTCCTTGAAGAATACCGGTTTCTGGAATTTTGTCGAGATTTTCTTCCAAAACAGAGTCCATGTCTCCAAATTGGCCAAGGTAACGGAAGGGCTTGAGAATTTAATTGCAAGTTATACAGAAGAAGAAGATGGCGTCGGGTGCTTTGAATTGAGCACCACTGTTAAAATCACGCTAAGCGTCGACGATATGGCAGTCATCTTCGGTCTACCGCTGAATGAAGAAAGCGATAATGATGTTATTTACAAAAGATTGATAATAGAAAAACAACAGCAGCCCATACCACCAGCATCATTGAGCCTGTATAGAGATCACTTCACAAGATTGCTGGCTAATTCTAAGGGCAAACACTCAGAAGTCACGAATAAGGAAGTGAGAGAGAAGTTCTCTGAATTGTTACAACGGCTTCGTGGTCGAGATAACGCTGTTAATCCAGATAATTTGGCCAAGCTAATAATCTTCCACTTGTGCCAAACAGTATTCTTCATAAAGTCTGGCGGTTCAAATTTGTCGTACAAATTTTTGGCCTTGGTAGACAGTGTGGAAGTCATCAACAGTATATGTTGGCCAAGGTTAATCCTGGCATATGTAATGGATAGCATAAAGAGGATTAGAAGCAAAACTGAACGGGGGGATTACTCAATGGCTTACTCCAAATTGGAAGGTTGCCCAATATACTTCCTCTATTGGTTTGCTGAACATAGTACATTTGTGAAAAGGAAGTTCAACCCAATTCCTGATTACCCAAGATTTTTCACATGGAATGGATACAAAATCTCAAACTTCCTCAAGGCCGAATATCACAACAAGTTGAGATCGAAGATGATAGTCGAAGATCTGGTTATACCTGTTGGGGAAGAAGAAGGGCACAAAGAAGATGAGCCACCTATACAAGAAGTTGAAAAAGAGGGAGAGGAAGAACACCAACAAGCAGGTGGGGACAATTTTGATGAACAACAGATACCACAGCATGATGAAATGGGCGCTGTGATGGATGACTCAGCACAGGAATTGGAGGATTTGAGAAGACATCATTCTGATATTCTTGCACAGAATGAAAAACTCAAAAAAAAGTTAAAAGAGATGGAGGCACAAGGAGCGCAGTTACGTGCAGCCAACCTTGAGAACGAAAAACTCAAAGAAAAGCTGAAAGAGCTCGAGGCACAAGAAGCACAACAACGTGCAGTCAACGTTGTGATGGAGGGCTCTATGCTTGAACTGGAGGATTTGAGAAAGCAGAATTCTGTTCTTATTGCTGAAAATGCACAGCTCATCGACAATGTTAAAAAGCTACATGTACAAGGTAAAATCTTTTCTATTTTAAATTTTTGATTTGTAATCTTCCAGGAGAATGGCCATTCTCCGTATATAATAACACGGAGAATGGCATTCTCCGTGTTATTTGAAACGGATAATTGCTATTCTCTATCATTTTGATACTTGGTAGGTTATTCCCCGTGTAATTCCAAACGGAGAATGTTATTCTTCGTTTTATATTACACGTAGAATGTCATTTTTCGTGTTAGATTCACATCATATATTTCATTGTTGTTTGTTTTATTTCGGGGCAAATAACCGAGCAGCTCAGAGAAATAAATAAAAGGCTCGTTAATGAGAAAAGTGAGCTTCAAAATAAAGTTGAGTCGTTGAATATTGAAGCCATTGAAAAGGATACAAAAATTGATGATCTTCAAGCCATTGTTGTAGCATTGCAGCATGAGGAGACTCAAGCAGCTGCTGAACTTGCTGCTCCAAAAGAAGCCAAAAGAAGAGGAGGATCAGAGAAAAAAAGGTTCAGAAAACCATTTGCGCCATTAGTCGATGAAGATGTTACTCCCTTGAAAAGAATGCAGTTAGAGAGGCTAATAAAAAGCAGAAGATGAATGCCGCTCCGAAATTCGGAGAAGACGCCAAAATGGCTGAATTAAAGAGGAACCGTTCATACTAAGGGAATGTGATGAACTCTTACTTTGGAAAGATGCGGATGAAGAGCTGAAGAAGCAATACATCGACATCGTAATTCCCAAAAAGAAGTGTCCAAAGTATGTATTCTGAACTCGACCAATCTCCGTCCAATTCATAACGGAGAACAACCATTCTCCGTGTCAGTTGGACGGCAAATTACCATTTTTTGTGTCAGTTGAACGACGAATTACCATTCTCCGTGTCAGTTGGACGGCGAATTATCATTCTCCGTGCCTGTTGGACGGCGAATGATCCTTTTTTTTTCTTGACTTTTTTCATAATTATGTCCTGAGAATCTCTATTAATTTAATCTAAACTAAATTTACGTACAATGATATTGTATACTTATTTTTGCCGAAAGAGGGTGAAAATGAAGTTACAATCCAGCTGTCGGCAATAGACCTGCAATACATACTCAACTATGAAGACATGGAGGCTGACATACCGAACCTAATAATAAGGAAGCTGAGAGAAATTCAAGGCATTGCAAGAAGGTATGTCCCGTCAAGTTCAAAGGACGTGGAATATAAGTGGTCTCCATTCTTGATGCCCCACACATTGGTAAGAATCCAAACAGAAAAAATCCATATTCATGTGTACACCGATGAAAAATGACATAAAAAAATTACTCATGATATTGTGTTTTGTTTTTGGGAAACAGAACATCGTTGAACGTGCCATTGAACCAGAAGCAAAAGCCGGCGCCCTTGAAACTTTCAAAACAGGTGTAGAAGACTTCGTCATGGGTTTAGAGGACAACATAGAGTTGCTATTCATCCCACTCTTTTATGTATCCATCAAACACTATACGCTGCTCACATTCAACTTTATCTCCTACGACTGGACATACTACAACTCCTTGAGGCAAACCACGTACGAAAAGGGCAAGGTGGATGCAAAATTAATAAAGAAGACCTTAGAGCCTGTCGTCAGGAGAAAAGTTGATATGATGAGGGGGAGATGCCCGACGAAGATGGAGTATGAGAGCACAGTGTTGAATTGTTCTCCACGATGCCTACAACAACAGGCACCCAACTGCCTCTTGTATACGGCGTATTATATGATGAGCTTGATGAGTAGTCCCTTCGAAATACCGGAAGGAAATGACGATGACACTCACCAGAAGATTACAATGATGAGGTTGGTATGGGCTAAGAAGTTGCTTTCAAGTGAATATGTAACACTACCAACCTAGCAATGACATTGTAAAACAACAATATAATTATGTAATTGGGCAAGGAACTTCCGTCTTTCATAACGTCTGGTCTGCTCTGTCTTTTATAATAAAATCATTTTTGAATTATATTTACATTGTCAAAACCACAAAAAGTTTAACTTTTATTTACATATGAAAGTCTGAACTACTACATAAAATCCTACTACCAAGAAAAAGTTGAATGTGAGCAGCGTGCGGGCATCGTTAGAGCAAATCACTTCATCGTGCATCGTCAGAGCAAAGGAACTCCTTGAGGCAAAGGAATTCCTTGAGGCAAATCACTTCATCGTGCATCGTCAGAGCAAAGGAATTCCGTGAGGCAAATGAATTCCTTGCAAAGGAATTCCTAGAGAGCAAAGAAATTCCTTGAGGTAATGGAATTTCTTGAGGCAAAGGACCTTGCAAAGGAATTCCTTGAGAGCAAAGGAATTCCTCGAGGCAAAGGAGTTCCTTGAGGCAAAGGACCTTGCAAAGAAATTCCTTGAGACAAATCACTTCATCGTGCATCGTCAGAGCAAAGGAACTCCTTGAGGCAAAGGAATTCCTTGTGGCAAATCACTTCATCGTGCATCGTCAGAGCAATGGAACTCCTTGAGGCAAAAGAATTCCTTGAGGCAAATCACTTCAACGTGCATCGTCAGAGCAATGGAACCCCTTGAGGCAAAGGAATTCCTTGAGAAAAATCACTTCATCGTGCATCGTTAGAACAATGGAACTCCTTGAGGAACTCCTTGAGGCAAATCACTTCATCGTGCATCGTCAGAGCAAAGGAACTCACTAAGGCAAAGGAGTTCCTGTGGCTCTTCCAGCATAACAAAAATTGGGCCGCGGCGATCCCGGATCCAGTAACCAACATCATGGCACACAGTCGATAAAGTGCACAAATACGAAAACTCGGCATATCTCAGTCTTCCGATGAAGAGCACGAACATGGAACACCGTGCATCGTCAGAGAAAATTACTTCATCGTCAACGTACAAAGGAATTCCTTGAGACAAAGGAACTCCTTGAGGCAAAAGAACACCGTGCATAGTCAGAGCGAATCAACGTACGGGCTCTTCGACAGAGTGTGGGTTGGCAATCAACCCAAACCCTGGGGCTCTTTCAGTAACCAACATCATGGCACATAGTCGATGAAGTGTACGAACACGAAAAGTCCACTAGGCACATCTCAGTCTTCTGAAGGACTTCACCACCAAAGCTTCTTCGAACGAGGAGATCAACAACCATCAGGAAAGCGTCTTGCCAAGGCAGGGGATCGATAGAGTCTATCTCCACATGAAAAGCTAAGTGAGGCGAGAACAAACTCTCCCTACACTACTGCCATTTATAGGTAAGGACAACTCGAACTCATGCGCCAAGTGGCAGTCACTTCGAATTCAATTCAATTAATTTGTATTAATACTAATGCATCTGTCCCTTCTCAAGTAAAGCTAAGTAAGACTAGAAAAAACTCTTCCTACTACTACCATTTATATGCCATTAATACCAATAAATCTGTCCCTTCGAATTCTGCCAAGTCAACACCATTCTCCGTATACTGATGCGCCCAATTGACGGAGAATTATAAAAAAAGTTGATTATTAGAGCATCTCCAACCCTATTGTGAGCATCTGCCCCTTCAAAATGACTTTTATATATATTGTAACTAGAAGAAGTGAAAATTTTGTCTTGGAAGTTAAAAAAAAGTAATTGTATTGTCTTCTCAAACTTTTGCATTGTAGAACATATTTTTATTTCAATGTCTTGTATGAATGACATCTTGCCACGTAGGAAAGACATTGTCTTAAGTCAACGACGTTTCATTTGATTCCATTTGCTCTTTGTCGATATTTCGCTTCCGTACTTTACAATTACGAAAATCGTGACCCGATTTTTTACAAACTCTACAAATTCTAGGCTTCGGGATAGTCTGACTTACTTTAGGCTGGCTTGATTTTTTTGAGAAGGCCTTCCTTTTGTTGCTACCGGATTTGGCTCTTTAAAAGATTCATGCACTCCATGAACTGCATCAGCTACCATTTGTTCTTCTTCACCAATATCGGTCACCATTTTTTCAACTCCATTAGAACAGACGACATCAACTCCGTTCCCTTCTCTTGAATTTTGCTTAATTTTTTACAATAATACATAAACAAATTAACTTGTTCATTAATACCACCATACCTTCTGCTCTCAATACTTTCTGGGTGGATGAATCTTATTTCTGCGCCAGGTCCGAAGAGATAACTCTCTTTGCAATCCTTCAGCCAACGAGTTTTAATCAAGTTCTTTGGAATATCTCTAATTTGCAATCTCTTCATTGCTTAAAAATATGCCTACAAGAAATCCCCTTGGTCTCCAACCACAAGCAGTCACAGTTTATGATGTTGTCGGCCTGATCAAATGTAATCTTTCGGTTGACACTGTTTGGCGATATATACTTTTGGATAGTGCAAACTTCTGACTCTCTTATGATGTGATGGTAGAGAACAGTATATTTATCAGAACGTGTGATTTCCTTTCTTACCTCTATAAATACCGTTTTAGTGTAAATTGCGGCAAATTTATCTTCTATTTCGGCCATGCTAGTTTGCTTCACAGCTGGTGTTGAGAGTTTATCAGTGACATGCTTACTTATCTGGCCGTAACGTGAGGCCGCCAAACCGTGGTCACAATTTTGAAGGGCCTTCCATTGTGGCAGCTTCTCATTCAATTTTTTTTCAGAAATGCGTTCATAGATTCACATCTATTTGTTGCAGTAGAACCACCAAAATAATTTCTACGTAGGAATGTGTCCGCCCAACGCTTCCTCGTTCTGTACAATGCAGTGGTCCACTCATTATTCTCTACATTATAATTCTTTAGCATCTGCTGCCAACGATTTTCAAATTCTTCGACTGAATCGTACATGTTTAGAAAACATGGACAGTAACTGAAGTTTTAATATTGTAACAACAACATACTTCAAAGTAAAGTAGCAAGTGTGCGATGTACCTTTTAATCATAAGACTCAATTTATTTGCAAAACCCTCTCGGTGTATATGTTTGGCTGAATTGTTTAGGATATGCCATGAGCACGTTCGATGAACTACGCTGGGCATTAAATCCTCAATTGCTTTATTCATGGATCTGCAACCATCCGTGAGAACTGTCATTGGTAATTTGTCATTCATACACTCTTAAAATTTTTCTAAAATCCAAGAATATGTCTCTGCAGTCATATTATGGATCATTGCAAACCCAAACACATAAGTCATTGCATGATTGTTTGTACCCACTAGAACCACCAACGACATTTGACTTCTATTTGTTTTATATGTAGAATCAAATGCTAGTGAATCTCCAAATAATTCGTAATCGAATCGACATGCACCGTCAGCCCAAAAGAGATGGGTCAATCTGGAATCTTTGTCTACCTTGTACGCGTAGAAGAAATCTGGGTCAATGCCCTCCTTAGATGGAAGAAATATAAGTGTTGTTGTACCATCAACATCGTCTAGTTCTCTACTATCTTTAGCTAAAGCGTTGTATAAATCTTTTTTCGTCCATCCAACCTTATCCCAGCCACCTTTCTGGTGGACAAGTAAATGCCATATATCTCCAGTCCCCATCCCTGTTTGCTTCATAAGCTTAGCTTGTTCCAACTCTGCAGGTGATATCTTATGATGGGATCTCAAAAAACTGTTTCATAATCATTCGCCAGGCTATGGTTGTGATGTACGTGAAATTTTTTGATGACACATAGCTTTATAGAATTGGTGTACCCAATACGAAAAATTGCTTTACAACCACTTTTGCTTTCACTTCTTGGCTCACAAACCCTATTAGGAGCTTCATTGTATTTCTTCTGTCTGAATCCCACATTCGAACAACACCAACTACGGACCATCACCATCCCAGATTTGTTTTTCTTTACTTCGTTCTTTCTAATACTGAAATCAAATGCTTTTGAATATATCCGGTAGAATGTCTCTGCTTCTTCAATAGAGTTGAACTGTAAGCCAATAATATCTTCATATAAGAGTTCTATTGGAGCTTTGTTAATGTTGGCAGACTGTAATATTTTTTCATCGTCGCTGCATCGAAATCTAATGGAGATTCACCATCGTCCCTAAGAACAGAATAAAACAAAATAAATATGAGAAATAAATATAAAAATATAATGCATTTCTTAAATCAATTAGAAAGGGTGATGCGAAATAATATTTCGTTGTTTGCGTTGATGTCGTCGTCATCGTTATGATGCATTCCTCCATTATTTTTTTCATCTTGTTCTTTATTGTCTCCTAAGTTAACAGCTTGTAAACTTTGCCCATCATCCAAATCATCTGACACTGCACTTGAAATGAAGCTTTCTTCATCGACTAATTCTTCCATACGATGATCAGTTTCTCCATGTGACATCGCCATTGAAGAAAATAGAGTGTGTTAGAAACCAACAAAAGAAACGAAGGACAAGAAACAATACAAAAAAAAAAGAATAATGCTATTCGTACCTCCAAATTGTCCATCCAATATATATCCCTCCTTATGTGGCATCTGATGTGGCATGTTAAATAATATTGTGTGTCATTGGACATGACCGATGACATGGCAAATTTTAACCCAAAAAGCTAACTGTCCAATTTTGTCCATATTAATTTAACGTTAATATCAATGTTAATTTAATGTTAATATTAATTAATGTTAATATTAATGTTAATGTTAATATTAATGTTAATATTAATATTATTGTTAATGTTAATTATAATATTAATTTTATTGTTAATGTTAATGTTAACATTAATTTTAATGTTAATTTTTATTTTTAAAAAAATTTGCCACGTCAGCTGCCACGTAAGGTGTAGTGTCCCGTCCCGCAAAGTCAATCGGAGGAATCGAAACGCCGACGGCAATCGGACTTAGCCTTTCAACGGCTGCTCGAAGGCTCGCTCGGTCGAGGCGACTCCTCGCTCAGGTGGGGTAGTTTCGGTAAACTCACCTCATCTTAGCCTTCACTTAATAACTCGCATGTTTTCAACTTGCACAAGTTAGGCATGTTAATAAAAGAGACGCATCCACATAGCTAAGAAAATAATCCCGACGGGTCAGAATGTCTTATGTCACGCCCCGCTCCCGTAGGAGCGATCGTCCTCGCTAAGGCGTGATGCCACACGAGCCTAGATTGCGCTCGTGCAAGGCGGGTTCCATAACGGCCGATTACAGCGGCTGCGACGGGGTCGTCGCAGAGAAGTCCCGAGCAGAGATATTGAACACGCAGCGAAAATTTAAATCGAAACACAAGTTACTCAAAAGATGATCTTTATTGATATCGAAACAACGGTTACATTGGGGGCGCAAGGCCAAGATTACAATCACTCAAATTCACTCGTCTCACATTACAAATCGCTCAGCTCTCTCTCATCTCTCGATACATATTGTCGATCCAGCGGAAGCTTCGGAAGGCGATGTCCATACATTATGTCCCATATAAGTCTTCGAATCCATGCGGCCGCACGCTTCGAATCGCCAAGGAACTCCGTGCCTCGACGCATCCAAGCGAGCTCCGCGCCACGAGCTTCTACCTGTGCCTGCACATGGAAACTGTGTGGGTGTCAGTACCACTGTACTGGTGGAGTGAGCTCCTCGCCCACCCATACAAAACCGACACGTTTATTTTACTTTGTGCAATACAAGCACCTTTTCGATTGTCTTTCTATTCTTGCCTTAGGATCGATTTTTAGGACCGACGCTCGGCCTATTTAGTGTCTTTAGACCATCTTCGTGCCTTGCACTAATAACGTACCCATACTTTCCTCTAGACCTTTCTCGTGTTTACATTGTCAACGTACCGACTCATACTTGTCTTTCACACCATACCCTTGGACGTAACGACTAGGTCGTGTCAAATACTTGCCCTACGGCCCTTCTCGACTTAACTCGAAACGTATAACTCAGCTTGTGGAACCGTATTGAGGACTCAAGCCCGACAACGTATCTCGTGCCGAAGCACGTATCTTTTACGTATAACCGAATCGTAGGCTTTATAACACTTTGGTGCAACCGAGCACACATTTCACAACACATCGCGTACCGTGCTTACGCTTCCTTTGTTACGACCGACACCGTGCATGCGGATTCGCCGCTTAGCACGCCAATTATCTATATGAAAGGCCACTGGCATGACAAGCCATCGCGGACATAGCTCGGGTAGGCGGCGGTAGCTAGCCCCATGGAAAGCCCCCGACTACCCACGCAATAAAAGCATGCGTTGCTATAACGTCTACCCCCTAGGATGACTGGGCCCGGTGCCCCGACGTATAACCAGTCTAGGCAGAAATCCTTGTCGACAAGGTGTCCAATGACCACGCACCTACGAGACATCTAAACTCACGTAAATGCATGGCCTACTTGTTGGTACGACCGAAACTATACTTAGCAACTCGTGCTCTAAATCACACCTGGCATAACGTGCCTCAGGACCGCGAGACTTCCAACCGAGGGACCGTCTCAAACTTCTTAACGTGGATAGGAACGCGAGACTCCCAACCGAGGGACCGCCTCGAATACTTAACGTAGATAGGAATGCGAGACTCCCAACCGAGGGACCGCCTCGAATACTTAACGTGGATAGGAACGCGAGACTCCCAACCGAGGGACCACCTCGAATACTTAACGTGGATAGGAACGCGAAACTCCCAACCGAGGGACCGCCTCGAACTTCTTTGAACTCGAGGAAACGACTACTACGTAGCCTTCCAACTTAACTTGAACAAAACGTGTTCCTTAAGTGCCATGGACCGTGGCTAACTTTACATCGTGCCAACCGTGGCTCGTGCCTGTAACGGACTTCTGTCTTACGCGACGCTATCACCCAAGTCATACGTTATATGACGGTCCTTGAGATCGTAGGACTTTTTAACTTGACAACCGCAGAACAAGCGGGACGGCACTTAGAATGACTTAGGTCGATCGACATACTTTTCCTACCTTACTCAAGCCTACAACTTAATCCGAGGGATGAGCCAAGGCTATGCCAAGCCTTGCGCAGTGGAAACGAACATGCTTTATCGAGCATTTACGCGGGCGACGCCTATGACTTAGGTTAACTCATCGTTTGTGTCGAATACCAACTTTCCTTCTCCTAAGCCACGGGACGAAGGATCGAGTGTCATTTTAAAGCACGCTGAGCCGACTTCTATTGAGACCGTGAGACCATTTTCTATGTTCTAAGACATTCCGACGGGTCGGGATTACTCCCTTAGCTATGTGCGTTCGTAGCTTTTATATTAGCCTACTTGTGCAAGTTGAAACCACACGAATTATTAAGTGAAGGCAGAGATGAGGCAAGTTCACCGAAACTCCCCCACCTGAGCGATGTCTTCGAGTCGCCGTTGTAAGGCCAAGTCCGAATGCCGTCGGCGTTTCGATTCCTCTGATTGACTTTGCGGGACGGGGCACTACAACATACACCACTCAGAACAAGTCTCGTCCTCGAGACTTTCCTGAAGGCAAGCCATCCTATATTTCTATGGCCAAGACTCAATCGTACACATTTCGCCTACGCGTTTCTTCGATTTGGAGCCACGCTCGTGCTATCGCTAACTTAGTCGTAAGGCACACTAATCGATCAACCAACATTCGAATTCGTTTCAAATCAATGATCGTATTATCACCAACATTTCTTCGAAACTCACGATTCCAAAATCCTCGACACTTTCCGGTTTCTCAAGTCTCACTTGATTCAACGTATCACTTAGTTGGATCGTGCACATATTCCAGGCGTCCCCAAAATATATGTATGTTAGCCAAGCCTCGTGATAGAGAATCCGCCATCACCACTCGAGTCGGATCGTGCACATATTCGGGCGTCCCTGATATACGTGCATGTCAGCCAAGACTCGCAAGTGGTGCCTCCGTAACTCCTATCGCTTCGCGCTCGAATGCCTGCCTAACCGCTAGGCTTTATTTTTTCGTCAGTACTGGAATCATAGTTCCCAAACAACGATATCAATACTGACCCCATCCTAAGGTCAAACTAAATCGTTGGTACGGGGTTTTCTACCCAAGCTCGCATCACTCTGATTTCTAAACATCGAGCATCGATTTCCTACACACATCCCAATGTTCGTCGTATGGGGTCCGAGTCGTTTTTGTAAAACCATCCTACGATAACTTACGTTTCAACAAATTTTACGTCATATCAATATCGTTTGTTAATCAAACCGTTTCATATAGTCTATCTCTTCGAACACGTTTGACATAATCTGCCTATCAATCTTTCCAAGTCAAGCACGCTACAACACGATTCATCGCAAAACCATAATTCATATTTCATACTTCCAAAATCATCTATTCCAATTCACGTAATCGATCACAAGGTCGTCTGACTTAACAATATGTTGTGCTCCGATCTCTCGCGAGTCCGATTATCCATGGTGGTTCATGAATCACCATACAATGCACCCGCAGAATAATCGTTCTCATCGGGGCGTAACACTTGTTTTGGGTCTAGACTAAATCATTTTCGATGCGCGGATTGGACCTACACAATCCTCAAGTTTTCATTCATTCGTCAATCATAAGTCCTAACATCCTCAAATTTTTCCTTCGTATCAAACCGACAAGTCAGGACAATCAAAGTTGCCGCGTCCTGATTTTTCTGAGTTCGATTATTCCCGCGACATGAATCACCATGTCAGCGCTCACGCGGAATGATCGTCCCAAATCCGACGCAATACATGTGCGAGGCTAGAGTAGCGCTCGCGCAAGACAAGACTGTCGACGTTGTGGTTATCAACGCAACCATCGGAATACGATCACTTTTATCCAACATTTATCTCAAACAAAATCCTAAGTATTGCATCCAACCGAATAATAGCACTTGCACGATCGTCATTCACCGAGTCCGAGTACCTCCGAGTTATTGCATATCATCTTTGATACGCCTCAATACCATCGACGATATACGTAACCTGACGATCTTCGTTTGCAACGAATTTTGAGTCGTGCGAATGATGCTATCGTCCGACTGGATAATCTCCTCGAACCGTTCACCACATCAATTTCTTCAACCCAAATTCACGTATCGTTTATCCGTCTGTCTCAAGTCATCGACTAACGTATTTTCTCAATTCGTATCATCCCTTGCTAATTCAAACCATCGAGCAACATCAATTTCAATCCTCAGAGTCGTTTGCGTAACTTCAAAATCGAACATTTCATGCACGCTATCTACCTACCGTGCTAACTTTTCGTATACGATCCGTATCGATTTCCTTCGATCCGATTTCACCTACTCGAACGTTTTCGCGTTTCATACTCGTGCAATCCTAAATCTTTCGCTCGAATGATTTCCAAGACAGACCATACACCACTCGGGATTCGAGTCATCCAATCTAGACCAAATCACATTCACGTTAATTGCTAAGACATTTTCAGATTCGTTCGACAAATCTCTAGCATAATCGTTCACGTCGCATCGACGCACTAAGTCGTTCGCACTATTCCTCAAAATTTAGAACAATCTTCCATGTACGCCTAAGCGTTAGTCTTGATACGTTTCTATCGATATACACTCCAAGTGTATCTCCGTTCCTGACCAAGCGGTACTTAATATCGGTTACGACTCGTTTGCACCAAAAGGTCGAGGTGAGCGATACGCGGACAAAGTTGTGCCGCATAACCATCCCGTATGGTCGATACTCCGAGTTTTCACGCTCATTTGCTAATGTAGGACTCGTTAGGCACGCACACGACTTGCTAACTTTTGCACGCATTTTCTATCAACTCAAGGTCGGCACCGTTCGGCCCAAAGGCCACCACCTATCGATGCGTTCGATTGAACGCTTGTACAAGCTTTCGAAAATATTAGACTTATTGTATGGACATGCCGAGGGACATCTGAGAGAGAGCGTACCAACGATAACAACTTGCGGAAGCAACAAAGTTTTGCAGAAACATCGAAGTTAAAGAATTCAATCGACGGTCCAAGGACGTAAAGCCGTGCTCTGATACCATTATGTCACGCCCCGCTCCCGTAGGAGCGATCGTCCTCGCTAAGGCGTGATGCCGCATGAGCCTAGATTGCGCTCGTACAAGGCGGGTTCCATAACGGCCGATTACAGCGGCTGCGACGGGGTCGTCGCAGAGAAGTCCCGAGCAGAGATATTGAACATGCAGCGGAAATTTAAATCGAAACACAAGTTACTCAAAAGATGATCTTTATTGATATCGAAACAACGGTTACATTGGGGGCGCAAGGCCAAGATTACAATCACTCAAATTCACTCGTCTTACATTACAAATCGCTCAGCTCTCTCTCATCTCTCGATACATATTGTCGATCCAGCGGAAGCTTCGAAAGGCGATGTCCATACATTATATCCCGTATAAGTCTTCGAATCCATGCGGCCGCATGCTTCGAATCGCCAAGGAACTCCGTGCCTCGACGCATCCAAGCGAGCTCCGCGCCACGAGCTTCTACCTGTGCCTGCACATGGAAACTGTGTGGGTGTCAGTACCACTGTACTGGTGGAGTGAGCTCCTCGCCCACCCATACAAAACCGACACGTTTATTTTACTTTGTGCAATACAAGCCCCTTTTCAATTGTCTTTCTATTCTTGCCTTAGGATCGATTTTTAGGACCGACGCTCGGCCTATTTAGTGTCTTTAGACCATCTTCGTGCCTTGCACTAATAACGTACCCATACTTTCCTCTAGACCTTTCTCGTGTTTACATTGTCAACGTACCGACTCATACTTGTCTTTCACACCATACCCTTGGACGTAACGACTAGGTCGTGTCAAATACTTGCCCTACGGCCCTTCTCGACTTAACTCGAAACGTATAACTCAGCTTGTGGAACCGTATTGAGGACTCAAGCCCGACAACGTATCTCGTGCCGAAGCACGTATCTTTTACGTATAACCGAATCGTAGGCTTTATAACACTTTGGTGTAACCGAGCACACATTTCACAACACATCGC
The DNA here is from genome assembly GCA_029216955.1 of Iris pallida. Classification (NCBI taxonomy): domain Eukaryota; kingdom Viridiplantae; phylum Streptophyta; class Magnoliopsida; order Asparagales; family Iridaceae; genus Iris; species Iris pallida. The sequence goes on from JANAVB010045219.1 coordinate 817,353, forward strand.
GTACCGTGCTTACGCTTCCTTTGTTACGACCGACACCGTGCATGCGGATTCGCCGTTTAGTACGCCAATTATCTATATGAAAGGCCACTGGCATGACAAGCCATCGCGGACATAGCTCGGGTAGGCGGCGGGTCCTTCGATGCAAGGTAGCTAGCCCCATGGAAAGCCCCCGACTACCCACGCAATAAAAGCATGCGTTGCTATAACGTCTACCCCCTAGGATGACTGGGCCCGGTGCCCCGGCGTATAACCAGTCTAGACAGAAATCCTTGTCGACAAGGTGTCCAATGACCACACACCTACGAGACATCTAAACTCACGTAAATGCATGGCCTACTTGTTGGTACGACCGGAACTATACTTAGCAACTCGTGCTCTAAATCACACCTGGCATAACGTGCCTCAGGACCGCGAGACTCCCAACCGAGGGACCGCCTCAAACTTCTTAACGTGGATAGGAATGCGAGACTCCCAACCGAGGGACCGCCTCGAATACTTAACGTGGATAGGAACGCGAGACTCCCAACCGAGGGACCGCCTCGAACTTCTTTGAACTCGAGGAAACGACTACTACGTAGCCTTCCAACTTAACTTGAACAAAACGTGTTCCTTAAGTGCCATGGACCGTGGCTAACTTTACATCGTGCCAACCGTGGCTCGTGCCTGTAACGGACTTCTGTCTTACGCGACGCTATCACCCAAGTCATACGTTATATGACGGTCCTTGAGATCGTAGGACTATTTAACTTGACAACCGCAGAACAAGCGGGACGGCACTTAGAATGACTTAGGTCGATCGGCATACTTTGCCTAACTTACTCAAGCCTACAACTTAATCCGAGGGACGAGCCAAGGCTATGCCAAGCCTTGCGCAGTGGAAACGAACATGCTTTATCGAGCATTTACGCAGGCGACGCCTATGACTTAGGCTAACTCATCGTTTGTGTCGAATACCAACTTTCCTTCTCCCAAGCCACGAGACGAAGGATCGAGTGTCATTTTAAAGCACGCTGAGCCGACTTCTATTGAGACCGTGAGACCATTTTCCATGTTCTAAGACATTCCGACGGGTCGGGATTACTCCCTTAGCTATGTGCGTTCGTAGCTTTTATATTAGCCTACTTGTGCAAGTTGAAACCACACGAATTATTAAGTAAAGGCAGAGATGAGGCAAGTTCACCGAAACTCCCCCACCTGAGCGATGTCTTCGAGTCTTTGTTGTAAGGCCAAGTCCGAACGCCGTCGGCATTTCGATTCCTCTGATTGACTTTGCGGGACGGGGCACTACATCTTAGAACATGGAAAATGGTCCCACGGTCTGCTTAGAAGTCGGCTCAGTGTGCTTTCAAACGACACTCGGTCCTTCGTCCCGTGGCTTAGGAGAAGAAAGTTGGCCTAAGTTGCTACGACACTCGAATTAGCCTAAGTCATAGGCGTTGCCTGCGTGAATGCTCGATAAGCATGCACGGTCCCGTCATCCAAGGCTTGGCATAGCCTTCGCATGTCCCGTGGGTTAAGTCATTTTGCACGGATTGTTGGCTTAAGTCTAGGCACCCGAGAACTTAGTTGTTCAAGTCGAACACGTGCACGGCCCGTCCCCTCGATGCGAAGTTCGGCGTAGCCTTTGCTCGTCGAGTCGTTGCCCGAATAAGTTAGACAAGAGTTACGTTGGGCTATCGAAGCCATTTCTAGCACTGTCCCGCTCTATCTGCGGTTGTCAAGTCATGTAGTCCCTCGAGAACAAGGCTCGTCGTATAAAGTATATGACTTGAGCGATAGTGTCGCCTAGAGAACCAGGCCTGTCTAAGGCACGAGCCACGGCCGGTTTAGTGAAAAGCATGACACGGACAAAGAAAGTCCACGATACTGGTTGTCGTCGAGATCGGTCCCGCTACTTGGGAGTCTCGTTAAGTCTCGATAAGCCTCGTTCACACGAGATCGATTCCGCTATTTGGGAGTCTCGTTAAGTCTCGATAAGCCTCGTTTACACGAGATCGGTCCCGCTACTTGGGAGTCTCGCTAAGTCTTGATAAGTCCCGCCCACGAGATCGGTCCCACTACTTGGGAATCTCGTTAAGTCTTGATAAGTCTCGTTCACTAGATCGGTCCCGCTACTTGGAAATCTCGTTAAGTCTTGATAAGTCTCATTCACGAGATCGGTCCCGCTACTTGGGAGTCTCAATAGAAAGATGGAAAGCATGGTCATGTTAAGGAAGGAATTGATAGATCGAGTTGAGTCTTGCATGGTCATTGGACAACTTGTCGACAAGGTTAGGTCTTTTCGAGTGATCGTCGGGTTACCGAGATCACGTCGGCCCGAGAGAAGCGAGTGAGGCTCAAGTAGGATACTGGATAACCGCATGGGAGAATTCGGTGCCTCTGGGCTAGCTACCCGTGTAGGGACGGGCTGATATCCCCGAGCCGAGATCCAAGATAGCTTGACATTGCTAGTGACCACTCATGTAGATGGGTCGGCAGAATAACGGCAAATCGTGTGTATGTCTTTGGATTGAGTCTAGAACTTGAATACATGTCCGGTCGGTAACACAATGTCTGGGCCTAAGACTGGGCTGCAGCATAGGCATTGTGCTAGGCACGATACTCGGCGTCGGGATGTTCATAAAGTCGACTCTAGGTTTGACAAGTCTTGTCTAAGTTGGTTTATGAGTCGAACAGGAAGGCCGCAAGGCGGCAGCATGGATAAGTCTTGATAAGTTACGAGATACGGCCTCAATCTTGAAGTACGAACATGTCTAAACAAGGTCTAGAGGCACGACCTGCATGAGTCGTCCCCTTGACGTCGCTGGCACGTGAATTGGTCTAGAGGCACTTGAGTTTAAGTGAAAGTCTTAGCACGGCCGAGTTCGTATAAGTTGCTCCTCAGTGAAGCACTATCTCGAATATGTTAAAGTCCCGAGTAGAGTATGGCACGACCATGCCATCCCGAGTTGGAGTTCGGTCAAGTACATAAGCGATGAGGCACTGCCTCGATCGAAATACATGTTGGCATTATAGCACGACCATGTCATTGCACGTCGATTTGGTCAGGCATCGTAGTCTTAAAACTTATCCTAAGACAAGACTAAAAAGACAATTGAAGGGGATTTAAGCTGCACAAAGTAAATAAACGTGTCGGTTTTGTATACGTGGGCGAGGAGCTCACTCCACCAGTACAGTTGAGTACTGACACCCACACAGTTTCCATGTGCAGACACAGGTAGAAGCTCGTGGCACGAAGCTCGCTTGGATGCGTCGAGGCACGGAGTTCCTTGGCAAGTCGAAGCGTGAGGCCGCATGAACTCAAGACTTATACATGTCATAATGTATGGACATTGCCTTCCGAAGCTTCCGCTGGCTCAAGCATTGTTTCGAGAGATGAGAGAGAGCAGAGTAACTTGTAAAATAAGAGAAAAGTGAGCACGGGAGACTTTTAATCATGGCCTTGTGCCTATTGTAATCTGATTGTTCAATATCAATAAAGAGATTTTTTGAATAACTTGTGTTTTGCCTTTAAATTTATGCTGCATGTTCAATGTTTCTGCTTGGGATTTCTGTACGACGACCCCGTCGACGCCGCTGTAATCGACCGTTATGGAACTGCCTTGCACGAGTGCAATCTAGGCTCGTACAGTATCACGCCTTAACGAGGACGATCACTCCTACGGGAGCGGGGCATGACATAATGGTATCAGAGCACGGCTTTACGTCCTTGGACTTCAAGTTAAATTTCTCAGTTTTGAAAGCTCGTCGTTGGAAAAAGAGTGTACGCTCTCTCTCAAATGTCCCACGGTATGTCCATACAATAAGTCTAAATATTTTTAAAAGCTCGTATAAGCGTTCAATCGAACGCATCGATAGGCCATCGCTGGACGCATCGGTAGGCCTTTGTGCCGAACGCTTGACTCGATTAGAAGACACATGCTAAAGTTAGCAGGTCGCGTGCGTGCCTAACTAGTCCTGCGTCGACCTGGCAATTGAGCGTGCAAACTCAAATATAGTCCGTACGGAATAGCTATGCACACAGCCTTTTGGCTAAGTTATGCCGCGTGTCGTGCACCTAGACTTTTGGTGCAATCGGATTGCGAGCAATATCAAGTATCGTTCGGTCAGAAACGGAGATATACTTAAAGTGTATATCAATAGGAACCCTGTCGAACTCATGCTTAGGCATACTCGGAAGAGTGGTTTGGATTTTGAGGAATAGTACGAACGACTTAGTACGTCGAGACGACGTGAGCGGTTACGCTAGAAATTCGTCGAACGAATCTAAAGATGTGTTAGCGATTGATGCGAACGTGATTGAGGACTAGATCGGGTGGCTCGAATCCTGAGTGGTGTATGGATTTTCTTGGAAATTATTCGAGCAAATCATGGATTACGAGTAACGGCGAGTATGTCGGCGAGGCGATGCGATCGCGTATAGCCTTAGAACGTGTCATGCTTAGTTGGTCGTGACTTCGAATGTCCCGAATGAGATATTGTTCGGACAACCTGTAAATGAGCAACGCGAGTTAGAAAACGATATTGAGTCACGATTCAGAACGATGAATACAAGTAAATATCTTGATCGAGGAAATCTAGTGAATCATACGTACGATTTTAGATTGAGTCCAATGAAATGTGACTTGAGTTTTGGACATCGATCTTGAAACTAGCTTGAGAAATAGCAATTGAACTTGATCTTGAATATCAAAGAGATTATGGAATATCCAACTCGGACAACAACATCAACACACGACTCGAAGTTCATTACAAAAAGAAGATCGTCAGGTTACGTACATCATTGATGGTATTGAGGCATATCAAAGATCGATGTACGATAACTCGGGGGTACTCTGATTCGAGGAATGACGATCGTGCAAAATGTCATTATTTCGATGGATACTATACTCGGGATGTTGAAATGTGTCGAAGAAAAGATAAACTTGGCTCGAGGATTTTCTAGTTGAATGAATGACGATCGGACTATCGAACTGAGATTGTGGCTTGGATGAAAATAAAATATTTGGATTGCTTCGAAGATGACCACAACGTTAACGTTCTTGACTTACGCGAGCGTAACTCCAGCCTCGTACATGTGTTACGCCGATTAGCGCGATCACTCCGCATGAGCGCTGGTATGGTAATTCATACAGCGGGGGTGATCGAACTTGCATGGCGTGGCAATATGATTCCTTCGACTTGTGGTTTGACGTGAAGGTGGACTCGAGAACGACTCAGTGTGCTTGACGACTGAACTTGAGGATTGAGTAGGTCCAATCCGCGTATCGAAAATGAACTAGTCTAGACTCAAGCAAGAGTTACGCTCCGATGAGAATAATTATTCTGCGGGTACGTTGTATGGTGATTCATGAACGACCATAGATAATCGAACTCGCATGAGATTGGGACGCAACATATTGTCTAGCTAGATGACCTTGTGATCGAGTACATGAATTGGTTAGAATTGGTGATATGAATGGATTCGAATCTGCGCAACGTATGTCTCGATGCGAATAGGTGATCGTGTTCGATGTTTAGAAATCTGAGTGACGCGAGCTTGGGTAGAAAATCCTGTATTATCGACTTTGGTTTGACCCTAGGATTGGGGTCAGTGTTGGCATTATTGTTGGGGAACTATGATTCCAATCCTGACGTTGACTTAGCCTCGAGAAATGGCCTAGCGGTTAGGCGAGACGCCCCTGTTTTAAGAATTGGCATGGAAAGGATTGATCTTATGGATTGGTATGGATGTATTGAATGATACAAGAATAGGAAACCCTGCTCACGAGATTCGGCTGACATGCATATATTTTAGGGACGCCTGAAATTGTGTACGATGCGACTCGAGTGAGAACGACGAATTCTTTGTCATGCGGCTTGGTGAATGCATGTATTTTGGGGACGCCTAGAATGCGTGTACGATCCAACCAAGTGATGCATTGAATTCAAGCAAGACTTGAGGAATGAAAAAGTGTTGAGGATCTTGAAATCGTGTTGAAGGAAAGATTGATGATAGTACGAGCGTGGCTCGGAATCGAAGAAACGCGTAGGCGGAGTGTGTACGATAAATTATGGCGTACCTTGCTTGACTGTTATAGTCCCGTGTCTGTACACGATTAAGTCTTGGCCATAGAAATGATAGGATTGGTTGCCTTCAGGAAAGTCTCGAGGACGAGACTTGTTCTGAGTGGTGTATGTTGTAGTGCCCCGTCCCGCAAAGTCAATCGGAGGAATCGAAATGCCAACGACGTTCGGACTTAGCCTTTCAACGGCTGCTCGAAGGCTCGCTCGGTCGAGGCGACTCCTCGCTCAGGTGGGGTAGTTTCGGTGAACTCGCCTCATCTTAGCCTTCACTTAATAACTCGCATGTTTTCAACTTACACAAGTTAGGCATCTTAATAAAAGAGACGCATCCACATAGCTAAGGAAATAATCCCGACGGGTCGGAATGTCTTAGAACATAAAAATGGTCCTACGGTCTGCTTAGAAGTCGGCTCAGCGTGCTTTCAAATGACACTCGGTCCTTAGTTCCATGGCTTGGGAGAAGGAAGTTGGCCTAAGTTGCTAACTTGCTACGACACTCGAATTAGCCTAAGTCATAGGCATCGCCCGCGTGAATGCTCGATAAAGCATGCAAGGTCCCGTCATCCAAGGCTTGGCATAGCCTTCGTATGTCCCATGGGTTAAGTTATTTTGCACGACTTGTTGGCTTAAGTCTAGGCACCCGATGTCACGCCCCGCTTCCGTAGGAGCGATCGTCCTTGCTAAGGAGTGATGCCGCACAAGCCTAGATTGTGCTCATGCAAGACGGGTTCCATAACGGCCGATTTCAGCGGCTGTGACGGGGTCGTCGCACAGAAGTCCCATGCATAGACATTGAATATAGCAGCGGAAATTAGAAACAAACACAAGTTATTCAAAAGAAGCTCTTTATTGATATTGAAACAAAGATTACAAAGGGCGCAAGGCCAAGATTACAAGTCTCTCGAGCTCACTTTCCTCATATTACAAGTTCACTCTGTTCTCTCTCATCTTTCGATACAATGCTTGAGCCAGCGGATGCTTTGGAAGTAGACGTCCATACATTATGTTCCGTATAAGTCTTGACTCCATGCGTCCGTACGCTTCGAATCGCTAAGTAACTTCGTGCCTTGACGTATCCAAGCAAGCTCCGCGCTACGAGCTTCTACTTGTGCCTGCACATAAAAACTATGTGGGGTGTCAGTACTCAACTGTACTGGTGGATTGAGCTCCTCGCCCACCCATACAAAACCGACACGTTTGATTTACTTTGTGTGTAACATAGTCCCTTTATGATTGTCTTTCTACTCTTCCCTTAGGATCGATTTTAGGACAGACGCCTTGGCCTATTTTGTGTCTATAGACCATCTCGTGCTTGCAACATCAACATTAACCTATCAAGTCGTGTTTGCCTTACAGCCTAAAATCAGAGACGCAACTACGCGATAAGACTCCATTCCCATGTGACCGTTCTATAAGTCCTTGTTGAGGCCGTGCCTCGTAACTCAATGAGACTCAATCATATCGCCGCGTCGCGGCCCTTTGCTACTAAATCATCATCGACCCAATCAAGACTTGTGGGTTAAGTATCACTCGACCGACTTTGCCTTACAGCATTTCTTGACTTAAACTCAAGACAACTCACATCCAAACTATGTAACTTATATACCGACAACATAAGACTCGACGCCACATCTCGTGCCGAAGCACGTCGCCTACGTTGCAACCAAATCTTAGGACCAACATTTTGTGTTCCAACTATATTCACACATTCAACTCAACTTCCATGATTCCTTGATATACTACACTCAATACTCGACTCAATCCAAAGGCATACACGCGGATTTGTCGCCATGTCGACTTATCTATATGATTTGGTCACTGGCTTCCAGAGCCATTGTGGACTCCCTTTTAGCTGAGTATAGGATGGACCGGTCAAAGCGGGTAGCTAGCCCCAATGAGCGTCCACCGAATACTTTGCCCCAGGCTCAGCTATTTTAGACTCCCAGAGCCATTTTTGTTTCCTTAGGCTGCATCGGTCCCGTGGCCACGGGTTGCCGTGCGGGGAAACTCTACCTTGTCGACAAGTTGTCCATGACCATCCAAGACTCGACTCAAACTGACGTCTCACACAGTCAATCTACTTCTAGTGTTACCATCTCTTTTAGGGCCAAGTTCAATACTTCTCACATTTGAGACCTTGTCTCACGACTCAGTCGCGAGCATTCTTCTTTCTTGCCTCGACGACCCAGTCGCGAGCATTCTTCTTTCTTGCCTCGACGACCCAGTCGCGAGCATTCTTCTTTCTTGCCTCAACGACCCAGTTGTGAGCATTCTTCTTTCTTGCCCTATCATTTTATTCAACTCAAGAATAACTATTGAAACACTTTACAAACTCAATAAATCAACTGTGGCCCGTGCCTTAAAATACTAAGTCCGTGCCATCATGTCTTGAACCAACATGAAACTCTATGTGACACCACTGCCCAAGTAATACTCTATATGACGGGCCTTACAGTCGTAAGACTATGTGGTTATACCCAGCCGTAGAACTCATAGGGCCGTGCCTGCTACTACTCCTGTTAGCTTAACGTAACTCGTCTAACTTACTTTGTAACAACTTGACGAGCAAAGGCTGCATCAAGCCTTGCATCGTAGGAACGTGCCGTGCACGCGTTTGACTTGAACAACCAAGCTATTTGGGGTACCTCGACTTATGCCACAAGCCGTGCAATACAACTTAACCCGTCGGGCGAGCAGAGGCTATGCCACGCCTTGGGCGATGAGACCGTACATGCTTTATGAAGCATTTATGTGGGCGATGCCTATGACTTAGGCTACGTTCATAACTTCGCCTACTCAACCAACTTTCCTTCTTCCAAGCCACGGGACGAAGGATCGAGTGTCATTTTTAAAGCACGCCGTGCACCAACTCTAAGACGATCGTTGGACCTTTCTATATTCTAACTCAATTCGACCCGTCGGGATTATTCCCTTATCTATGTTGATTCGTCTCTTTTATTATCAAGCCTACTTGTGCAAGTTGAAAACATACGATTTATTATATGAAGGCTAAGATGAGGCAAGTTCACCGAAACTACCCCACCTGAGCGTGCGATCACCTTGACCGAGCGATGTCTTCGAGCAGCCGTTGCAAGGCTAAGTCCGAACGCCGTCAGCATTTCGATTCCTCCAATTGACTGAGCGGGATGGAGCACTACACCCGAGAACTTAGTTGTTCAAGTCGAACACGTGCACGGCCCGTCCCCTCGATGTGAAGCTCGGCGTAGCCTTTGCTCGTCGAGTCGTTGTCCGAATAAGTTAGACAAGAGTTGCGTTGGGCTATCGAAGCCATTTCTAGCACTGTCCCGCTCTATCTGCGGTTGTCAAGTCGCATAGTCCCTCGAGAACAAGGCTCGTCATATAAAGTATATGACTTGAGCGATAGCGTCGCCTAGAGAACCAAGCCTGTCTAAGGCACGAGCCACGGTCGGTTTAGTGAAAAGCATACCACGGACAAAGGAAGTCCATGCGACTGGTTGTCGTCGAGATCGGTCCCGCTACTTGGGAGTCTCGTTATGTCTCGACAAGAAAACATACGAGATCGGTCCCGTTACTTGGGAGTCTCTTTAAGTCTCGATAAGCCTCGTTCACACAAGATCGGTCCCGCTACTTGGGAGTCTCGTTAAGTCTCGATAAGCCTCGTTCACACGAGATCGGTCCCGCTACTTGGAACTCTCGCTAAGTCTTGATAAGTCCCGCCCACGAGATCGGTCCCGCTACTTGGGAATCTCGTTAAGTCTTGATAAGTCTCGTTCACGAGATCGATCCCGCTACTTGGGAATCTCGTTAAGTCTTGATAAGTCTCGTTCACGAGATCGGTCCCGCTACTTGGAAGTCTCAATAGAAAGATGGAAAACATGGTCATGTTAAGGAAGGATTTGATAGATCGAGTTGAGTCTTGCATGGTCATTGGACAACTTGTCGACAAGGTTAGGTCTTCTTGAGTGATCGTCGGGGCACCGGGATCACGTCGGCCCGAGAGAAGCTAGTGAGGCTCAAGTAGGATGCTGGATAACCGCATGAGAGAATTCGGCGCCTCTGGGCTAGCTACCCGTGTAGGGACGGGCCGATATCCCCGAGCCGAGATCCAAGATAGCTTGATATTGCTAGTGACCACTCATGTAGATGGGTCGGCAGAATAGCGACAAACCGTGTGTATACCTTTGGATTGAGTCTAGAACTTGAATATATGTCCGATCGGTAACGCAATGTCTGGGCCTAAGACTGGGCTGCAGCATAGGCACCGTGCTAGGCACGATACTCGGCGTCAGAATGTTCATGAAGTCGACTCTAGGTTTGACAAGTCTTGTCTAAGTTGGTTTATGAGTCGAACAGGAAGGCCGCAAGGCGGCAACATGGATAAGTCTTGATAAGTTGCGAGGTACGGCCTCAATCTTGAAGCACGAACATGTCTAAACAAGGTCTAGAGGCACGACCTGCATGAGTTGTCCCCTTGACGTTGCTGGCACGAGAATTGGTCTAGAGGCACTTGAGTTTAAGTGAAAGTCTTGGTACGGTCGAGTTCGCATAAGTTGCTCCTCAGCGAAGCACTATCTCGAATATGTTGAAGTCCTGAATAGAGTATGGCACGACCCTGCCGTCCCGAGTTGGAGTTCGGTCAAGTACGTAAGCGATGAGGCACTACCTCGATCGAAATACGCGTTGGCATTATAGCACGACCATGTCGTTGCACGTCGGTTTGGTCAGGCGTCGTAGTCTTAAAACTGATCATAAGGAAAGACTAGAAAGACAATTGAAGGGGATTTAAGCTGCACAATGTAAATGAACGTGTCGGTTTTGTATGGGTGGGCGAGGAGCTCACTCCACCAGTACAGTTGAGTACTGTCACCCACACAGTTTCCATGTACAGGCACAGATAGAAGCTCGTGGCATGGAGCTCACTTGGATGCGTCGAGGCACGGAGTTCCTTGGGAAGTCGAAGCGTGCGGCCGCGTAAACTTAAGACTTATACAGGACATAATGTATGGACATTGCCTTCCGAAGCTTCTGCTGGCTCAAGCATTGTATCGAGAGATGAGAGAGAGCAGAGTAACTTGTAAAATGAGGGAAAAGTGAGCACGAGAGACTTGTAATCATGGCCTTGCGCCTATTCTAATCTGATTGTTCAATATCAATAAAGAGCTTTTTTGAATAACTTGTGTTTTGCCTTTAAATTTTCGTTGCATGTTCAATGTTTCTGCTTGGGATTTCTATGCGACGACCCTGTCGCCGCTGCTGTAATCGGCCGTTATGGAACTGCCTTGCACGAGCGCAATATAGGCTCATGTGGTATCACGTCTTAGCGATGACGATCACTCCTACGGGAGCAGGATGTGACATAAGGAGGGACAGTTTGAAGGAGGAACAGTTTGAAGGTACAATTTGGAGGTACAAATAGCATTATTCAGAAAAAAATAACTTCCAATAAGGCAACAACACAACATTTTTGTCTTCCTTGTACCTCCGCCACGTGGACCTCTTTTGTTGGCTCATGAAAATGCTTGAGTGATTCTAGAAGCAAGCATAATTTTAAGGAAACAATTTCCAACAACACAACTTTTTCGCCTTTTGGGTACATGTATTATTCAATTGTGTGACTAATAACGCAAGAGGAAGCATGCAGCAGCATTCTCCACGTGGCCCTCTTCTGTAGGATAATGCATGCAGCAGCATTTAATGCTATATTTACTATTGTGTAATTATTTCTATTGATATAGTATTAGTGTTTATTATTAAATTGTGTAGGATAACGCATGCAGCAACATTTAATGCTACGTTTACTGTTGTGTAATTATTTCTAATGATATGGTATTAGTGAACACAATCTGTGAGAGAGTACCCGAGAGAAAGAGAGAGAGAGAGAGAGAGAGAGAGAGAGAGTGGAAGATCGGATAAAGAGAAAGGATCGAGTTCGACTAGATTTTAAACTTAAAATTCAATTTTTGATTTTTATTACTAATAACTAGTTCGCACGTACGAGTTTAGATGAACACTAACTAAGCCCGAGCAACGTGACATCAGCTAGGTTTCTAATACCGTGGCATTCTTGTTAATTTAAAATTTACAATATTATTGAAACTAATATTAATACTAAAATTTAAAATAGTTTTTGATTTAACATTTACTTCAAACTAGTTAAAGTTAAAATTGCATTCTTTTTTATTTAAAATGTACAATATTATTGGAACTACAATTAATATTAACATTCGCTTGTCCCGTAGTTTAAGTCGTATTTCACTGCTTGTTGCTTAAGTCTATGCACCCAAAGAACTTGATTGTTCAAGTCGAACGCGTGCACAACACGTTCCCTCGATGCAAGGCTTGACGTAGCCCTTGCTTGTCAAGTCGTTGCATGAACACGTTAGAAAAGAGTTTTGTTGGGCTATCGAAGTTATAGCAAGCACCGCCCCCTGTTGTCTGCGAACCTAATTTGCGATCGCACAAGGCATAGTCATAAGGTAATCTGAGATACGAAATCTAAGAGAATAAGCAGACAAATTGAATCACACATTAAGTAAAAGAAACTTTAAGATAGCCGTTCCATACATTGCACACATCCCTCAATATATAATAAAGTACTCCAGTGACCTGGAATGGAGGAACGCTGAGCCATCTTTCTTAGACAATTGAGAGTCTTCAAAAGTGGAGTTACGGGACAAGTCTTCGATGCACGGCCGAAGCTTCAAAATCACGAGCGTCGCCGAGCTAGTTGGCGCGTCCTTCCTGATTCGCGGGACCTGCAAGAGCGAGGATCAGTACGATCACATGTAAGCATTAAGCAGCTATCATATTCATCCCGTGTGACATGCATTTGTTAAGCAGTCAAAGGGTGTGAAGGCCACTGGCAATGTCAAGCCATCACGGACTATAGCTGGCTTAGACGGTGACTCTTTTGCGGCGGATATCGAGCCCTGTACTAAAGTTCCCAAATAATCCACGCCGATGTAAGGCTGGCGCTTGCTATACTTGTTCCTCCCGGGCCGAATCGGTCCCTTGGCCTAGGAATGGATTGGTTGAAGGAGCAATACGCAAGAATAGACTGCCATATTGGCAGGATTATTTTTGGTATTCCCGATGAGGTAGAGTTTTTATTTTCCAGGGGCAAAATAGAACCTTCTCCACCAGTGTTACGGATGGCAGTAGCAGTAGCAGTTTAGTTTTCCAGAGTAGTAGAAGAGTTTTCTGATGTATTTCCCGAAGAGCTTCCAAGCATGCCCCCAGAAAAGGAGATAGATTTCACCATCGACTTGATTCCAGGGACGGCACCAGTATCGGAGAGAGTCTACATGATGACACTAATAGAGTTGGAAATCTTATACAAGATGATTGAAGAACTCAGAACCAAGGGATTCATTCGTGCTAGTGGATCGCCATGGGGAGCACCGATGCTTCTTGTGAAGAAAAAAGATGGTACGTCATGATTATGAGTTGATTATCGTACCTTGAACTCTGTAACAATCAAGAACAGGTATCCTCTACCAAGGATAGATGACTTATTTGATCAGCTCAAGGGAGCGGCTGTATTCTCGAAAATTGACTTGCGGTCAGGGTACCATCATATCAGAGTCAGAGAGCAAGACATCCCGAAGATAGCATTCAGATCAAGGTATGGACATTGGGAGTTCCTTGTTATGCCATTTTGGAGCGACCAATGCGCCAGTCGTATTCATGGACCTCATGAATCGTATCTTCATGCCCTATTTGGATCAGTTCGTGATAGTGTTCAAAGACGACATCTTAGTCTATAGCAAGAGTGAGGCAGAGCATAAGCAGCATCTTCGTGTAGTTCTTTAGATACTCAGGGAACACCAGTTGTACGCGAAGTTCAGTAAGTACGAGTTTTGGCTGGATTGTATCTCGTACTTAGGTCACATCATCACCAGAGGTGGAGTGGAAGTGGACCCCCAGAAGATAGTGGCCATAGAGACATGGCCAGTACCTAGCACCGTCGCAGAAGTTCGGAGTTTCCTAGGATTGGCCGGCTATTACCGGCGGTTTGTGTCAGACTTTGCTCGAATTTCAGCGCCATTGACGTAATTGACCCACAATGATATGGTGCTTGCTATCTCTTTTCTAGAACCTTATCCTTTCTTTTTTTGTGTGGGAAACGTAGCCTTTATTTTGAACTTAGTCGATTTACTCACTTAGCCATATCGTTGCGTTAAACGTTAATCGATTCATTTATTGTCTTGCATAGGCTAAGTAGAATTGCATGAGAAAGCATGTTTTTCATTTTCAATACCGGCAGTTTGATAACAAGTATTTCGTGAAGAATCGTGCCACAATTTTCTTTGATTCTACACTATTATGACAAGCATTCATTTACTTCACATATTGATTTAATCGTGCAGATGATGGCTGTCGCAGTCTGTTTGGGGATAAAGATTGGATGGTTGCGAAGGGTTCCCAACAATTGACTCATCCAAATCAATGGGGACTCCTATGGCAACAATGACAAAACTTGATAATGATGAAGACGGTATCTCGGTCGACATTCATAAGTATCGAGGTATGATCGGGAGCTTACCCTATTTAACTGCTAGCCGACCCGATATTATGTTTAGTGTTTGTATTTGTGCACGATACCAAGCAAATCCGATATTATGTTTAGTGTTTGTACTTGCACTTCTATTAAATGTGATAATACTAGCTCTATAAATCTCACGATAAATCTGATTTGTCACTCACGCACGAAACACATTGAGATTAGACACCATTTTCTTCGTGACCATCAACATTGATAATACTAGCTCTATAAATCTCACTTCCATTATTGAAACTAATATTAATACTAAAATTTAAATTAGTTTTTGATTTAACATTTAAACTTAGATTTAAAAGTAGTTAAAGTTAAAATTCTATTCTTTTTATTTACAATCTACAATATTATTGGAACTAGCATTAATATTAAATCTACAGTGGCATTTCTGTTAATTTAAAATTTATAATATAATTGAAACTAATATTAATACAGTGGTATTACCGTTATTTCTAAATAGTCTTTTCCTTGTTCGGTCACACCCCTCCACTAGCGGGTTACACCACCGAAACGAGCAGGTTAAGTAGCATTTTCCAAAGAAAAGAACCCATCCGACTAGAGAGAAACAAAGGAGAGAAGAAGAAGAACAGTCGCAATGGAGAGGAGCAAGAGCAAGATCAACTGCAACGGATGGGCCGTCATCCTTACGGAGATTCTCTCGATGATACTGCTACTGTTGGGGATGCCGGCGGACGGGATAATGTGCAACGTGGCCCCAGTTTGCCGTTCGTGGTGGAAGGCGCTCAACGGTCCATTAGACAATTGGTCCAACGTTGACTTGGTACAGTAGTGCTGGAGGACCCAGCAAATCGCTGACCTTAGTTTGACCGTAAAGAAGCTCGCGGCTCGCAGTGGGGGATATCTATTGTCCTTCTCCGCGTACAAGCTCGACGAAGCAGCCTTCCCTTTTGCATGTTTAAGGCCTGTGCAAAATTTTATTCCGTCTTATTCTAATACTTTATTTTTTCTATTACAAAATTTCACGTATACTTTGTTAGTTTCTATTGATATTTTCCCATATTTATAATATAGTAGGAAATTTCTAAGGGTGTTGCGCATTCCGAAGTGCGACGTGAGTGAAAAAACTTTCGTGAGACACTTGGAGTTTCTTCCAGTGCTGGAAGAACTCGACATTAGCTACTGCCTCTATATCACGCCGATTGAAATATTTTCTGTCGGGAAGTATTGCCACCGTCTGGTCAAGCTGAGGAGGAACATGATGGAACTGGAGATTCCCAGGACCCTTCCTTTGGTGTACGTATTGATCGATAGAAAGTTTAACAGATCTAATACGTGTTCTAACCCTTCATAGGCGGAAACTAGGGTTCACGAATTATACCTGCGACGGAAGGGAGACAAGTAATTCCTGGCAATCTCGAGCGGATTACCCCAAGATCTTCTGCACGTATTCCTTCCTCGAATTGGACGTCGTGTGGGCGACGATCTCCCAACCTTTTCTTCTCCTTGGCAGCCCTCTCTTTCTCTCCTTACGTGAATCACGAATTTAGAGAAAATTTCAGATTTCTTATCAGTAAGCTGGCGGCCAGAGAATAGAGGATATATATAGGCTACGGCAGGGACCATGAGGAGAAATTAGGGTTAGGCCTCCTAACGGATCTGGATATCCCGTGTTCAGCCCGAACACACAATCCAGGCCCATTAACAATAGCTCGGTCCACTAATGAGCTATTGTTGTACTACCTCCCTAATCCTAAATTATGTTTGTGGGCTCCTTTTATTATATGCTCGTTTGGCTCCCCATGTTAAGATATCGTATGTCCGTCGATCAAATTAAGTTACTGACAACTATATTGATTCGACATCTTTTATCCTTAAGTAGTACCGCTCAACTTTATTTGTCATGTCGGATATAATCCACCTGCAGGGTTTACATGACAATCCTTATGAGCTCCTTAAAAGGACATCATCAACTCGATGTATCGGAACATGGATTCCATTTATAATCAACAGCCCATCATACATACAATGTTATTACCCAATTCATAGAGGTTGTTGATCCAAAATGAATCTCACTCTTTTATGAGTCAAAATAATGCACACTGCATATACATGTCCGTTATTATATCCGGATTAAGAGCACAAGCATCCATAATAACAGAGGTGTTTGTTCTCTTATGTAGTCAGTACAAAGAGAACAACCTCAAGTGGTCCTGTTCAATACACACAAAGTGTACTAGTGTAAACCTATAGTCAAGATAGACTAATACCAGATTACACTACAACATTTCCAATAGATTGTCCAAGTCCATCTAGGTTGTGAACTATTTATATACTCCATAGAAAATTGATAATATGATCTTCTGTGTGACACCACACACCATATTATCTACAATATAGAATATCAGACATTTGTATTAACACTTGCAACAAATACAATATGCAAACATTTGCCCATATGATTCTTATTCAAAATTTAAGGAAATAAGGTTACTACAAAAGTGATGCTTTTAGTATATAACCCTAACAGAACATGCCCCTCCAGATTTCATGTTCAGGAACAGACTCGTGCTGAACACGTCGAACGAGACGGAGGGAAAGGCCGTGGCTGATTCGATGCCGCGTCTCGAGCACCTAGAGATGGGATTAGGCATGTTCAATGGAGACACGCTGTGATCTATCATATGCTACTGTAATGGGTCTTCGCGTGCTCGACATATGTGGGTGCTTCAACGTGCACTTCGACGACGACCTCAAAAAAATTTATGATTTAATACAGACGTTTAAACGACCCTTTGATGATGTAATCCCAGGGGAACCTGGATACGAGATGTTTAGTGATTTAGATCTCATCAATCAGTCCTGGGGTGAATGGTTCTTCTGACATTAGCATGCATGCATGCATTTCTTTTTATTTTTCACTAGTCTACATATAGGTACTTTGTACGTATTTTAATTATAATATTATAAAGTCAGTTGTCATCTTTTCGACTTTTTCAGGTGACTATTTATATGTCAAGAGATTCAAAGTACAATTATTTTTTTTTAATTTTTATTTTCTATTGAGAATAATAACCTTTAGAAAATGGTAATGACATAAAAATTTATTACCATTGGAACATAATATTATATGGAAAAATGAAACTTGCATGCAAACTTTATTCCTTTGACTCTTAAACATAAACGACATGCAAGTTGACATAATAACATCATGTTTATAAATACTCAAGGGTATTTTAGGAATTGAAAAGTTTCACCACCAAATTTTTTTATTATATAGTAGAATAGATATAGTAGAATAGCTATAAAAACGTATAATATGAATTTTATCCAATTATAGTCAAATACGCTTCTAACTCATTTGGTTAAGGTGCATGGTGCAAGGTATTTTTTTTGAGTTCGATTCTCCATTTTGACAAAATTTTACTTTTTTCAACAATTTTTTACATGATTAATTTTTTTAATAAAATGGACTGTGATATAATGACGCCTAAGACGGCTCACTTTTGAGCCATTTTGAAACCTCATTATATAGTGGAAGATATGATATCAGTATCTTAACATTAATACAACATCTCAGTGTAATCATATCCAAGAGATTTCGATATTTTCCAACACAGATTTTACTTTCTTCAAGATGAATTTTGGCGGTGCAAATTCTACTCATATTAGTGGTATCAGTGCCATTCACCATAATTAATGGTGATCGATAGACATTTATACAATAAGAGTGGCCCGAGGGAGATACGAAAACATTGGTTTCTTTTTCACAACCCTTTAAAATCTATTTATACAGCCAAACAGTTAAACTATTCATCTTCACCAACCTTCAAAACCAATTTATATAGATTCAAAATAAAACTAAACAGCCAAACTATTTAAAATTCACAACCCTACAGAACAATCTCAAATGTACCATTCTCCGTCCTAAATGTACCATTCTCCGTCCTAAATGTACCATTCTTCGTCTAAATGTACCATTCTCCATCATAAATGTACCATTCTCTATGTTAGAGGAACGGAGAATGGCCATTACCCATCCCAAATTGTTTCATACTAAGTTAAAAGCATATAATAGCACCTAAAAAATATTAACAATAGAAAAATCCTACAGAACCCACACACCAGACTCGAACCTAGGCCTTCCATGTAAAAACCAAACAGCACAACCAACTAAGCTTGGAATAAGAAGAGTCACTGGAGGTCATTGAATATCCCCAACTTCCAATAAGGAATAAGAAATTGAATATCCCCAACTTCCAATAAGGAATAAGAAATTGAATATCCCCAACTTCCAATAAGGAATAAGAAGAGTCGGTTAGGAACATGTATAATATAAATAGGGGTCCCCATTCATTTGAGTAGGTAGCACATTTAACATGGCTCCAAAAAGATCATCTGGTTGGGAACCATGGCCAGAGTCTTCTTCCAGTCATCGTCGAGCCTCTCCGCATGGAGTACCCTCTGCGTCGCCTTCGACCTATGACTGGCTGGCAGAGGCTGCGGACTTTCTGACCTCCTGTGGGTTGTCACTGGAGGTCATCGCTCGACCTCTTCATCCGGCGCCCAACTTTGACCTGTTGCCGATCACTCCGGAGGAGCGGGATTCTCTGGAGAAGAGGGAAGGGTTTCGCTGCCTGTGCCATAGGGTGGGTGTGCGCACCCTGCAGGACTTTGCGGAGATTCTCCGCGAGGCTAGTGAGGGGTAGACCTCTTATTTTTCTATTTTTTTAGTTTTTTACAGTTTTTTTTCCTCCTCTTGTATCCTTCGTCGGAGAATGTTCCGGCGACAAAGCTGGGATTTAATGCAATATAATATTTTGTTAACTCAATTTGGTTTCGGCTACAAGCGACTAACTATTTTATCTATTTTTTAATTAACAAATCATGTTACGTCAAATCCATATATCAGCGACGATACCTCCATTAATGACTTGTTACGTCATAGAATTGATTATGCTGCCAGCGTCAATCTTGCCGATAAATCCATCTTAAATATGATTACAAAGTAAACTAGAGGACAACTTTGAGTGCTTCAATTTTACTCTTTTCAAGTACATAGTCTTGTTACCAAGTCGTCAAACGTGAAAAATTCGGGATGGCAAAAATACGAGTATAGAACGGCTCAATGCAAAAACAATACGTTCAAAATTTTTATCAAATATTCGAAAAATAGAAATATTATGATTAGAAACTTCATATTCTTAAATAAGTTGTCAAATTTTGTTAATTAAACATGTTTCCACCACGTTTTTTGTGTCAAATTTTTCAATAATTTATACGGAACACGTGGATATATACTAGTAATAATAGTAATAAATTTAATTTTGGAAAGGAGTTTTTAAAATTAGGGTCTCAAAATCCCAAAGGTTTATGTAGTGATTTCACATGGATATATACTAGTAATAATAGTAATAAATTTAATTTTGGAAAGTAGTTTTTAAAATTTAATAGTAATAAATTTGACCTCTTATACTAGTAATAATAGTAATAAATTTAATTTAAGACTCAAAACAATTCTAATTTTTTCCACTTTCCAAGGTCATATAAGACGGTCAAATTTTTCCTCTTCTTCTCTCAAACCCTCTTTCTTCTCCCAAACCCTCTCCCAAACCCTCTTCTTATCAAAATGTCGTCGAAGAAACAACGACCGTCTCCGAAGGAGAAGAATCCACAAAGGGATGCGATACAGGCCCGAAGGACAGAACTTGCAAGGGCAACGAAAGCCAAGATTATGGTCGCTAGGGCAGAGGCCGAAAGGGCAGAGGCGGAAGCAGCGACGGTGGCAGGGACGATGAAAGCGGAGGCGGCAGCCAAGCCACCTGCAAAAAAGGCTAAAAAACTCATTGCTCGACAAAGACCGAAAAATCTATCTTCGATACAGAGTCGTCGGAAGACTCAACTTATGAAGATCGAAGGTGTACTCAAGCGAAGGCTAAGGTGGCAACGGATACAGAGTCATCAGCATACTATGAGGATTTTGAATCCTCATCAGAAGAGGAAAATGAAGAGGAAGAGCAATCATCAAATAAGTCCCAGGATGGAGAGGAGATAAAATTTTTTAAAGATTCTAAATATAAGAAGATTTACAATAAATATTTTAAGAAAAAGGCTACTATGCCTGAAAGATCAATTAAGATGGATGATGTCGAAGACGAAGCTTTCCTGGATATATTAAAATTCTATCAATTGGAGAAACTGAACAAATCCTGTCTTAAGAAAATCTCCCAAACAATAGTAAGAGAATTTTACTCAAATCTTTCGGCTGAAATTAAAAAAAAGAGGATCAACAACTGATATTTCTGAGAGGGAAACTGATTAGGGTAAATACTGCTATCATTAACAAATTTTATGGATTTGTCACGGCCCGCACCCGCTTTTCGGACGTGAGCTCGTGAGGAAGCCAGCTACGTATCGAACGGACTCCAGCCCGACTCGAGTACGTATAAGTTGTCCAGAGTAGGGTATCTTGTCTAATCTAAACTATATCTCCATCCACAGGAATCATATAAACAAGAATGAACAAGTATGGGTCACGGTCTGCAGCCCATTAGCATATTGTCCGATTAGACTCCAAGAATGATATGAGTCTATAAAATAAGCAGAATATATCATGGCATGGGATATAAAGCACGAGAGGATAATAAAAAATATCACAAGTAAATAACTGTATCCCTGCAGGTGTAATCACTACCATCATGAGCCGCTAACTAACTCCATACAATCAGCTACCTGAATGGATCATCAGGTACTTAGGGGACATAGCAAGATACATAAAAATATGCCTATCTAATAGTTTAATCATACAATAATATAAACATGGTATAAATAGGAACTAGACATGAGACTGACATGTGGCTACTGACAGGTAACTATGAACACGGATACGAAATCAACTATGCATAAATGAACTGCTGGAAGAACAAGTAAACAAGAGATCAATAGAATACCAACCCTCGCCCCAAATGTGGACTCGTAGTTCAGTTTCAAGACAAGTCACCCTCGCCCCGTGTGTGGACTCGCAGGTGCAAACGAACAACCCTCGCCCCATGTGTGGACTCACAGGTTGTGGGAACTATGCAGGAATAGTAGTTCAATTACACACACTTGTGGACATGACTCAGTCAAGATACGGGTGATGATACGACACGACCCAATCACGATACACGAGAGAACCAATCCAACATGAACTACAAGGCTAACCATGAACAAGGACTATATCTATACTAGCATGCACGATATATAAATCACATATAAATAACCAACTAGTAAAACTATATAATAATAGAAACATGCATGTAAATAAACTGTAGAGGGATGCAAGGTATACTTGCCTGGTGGGAGCACGAAGAGCCAACAATAAACCGTCAATCGGTAAGCCAAATAAGTCCAAATCTCACAACTGCCTCCGAAAGCTGAAACAAACATTGCCAAATTCCTCAGAATAGTCAAATTAGCTAGGATTGCCTATCCT
>JANAVB010045219.1:844389-908474 GCA_029216955.1 Iris pallida
GTCCGACCTCAGAAGTAGGTTTTCTCAGTTCACCACCACCACCATCACATGTAGCTTTATTAACAAAATATTAAATTGTTAGATGAAAAATAAAATTTCTGACAATGGCATGGACAGTAAAATTAGAGCAGTACCAAAATACAGGCAAATAGCGACAGAAAATTAGCGACGGCGTAATCAGTCGCCAATTAGCGACCGACAAGCGACTTACAGGCGACAAATTTTTTCACTTAAATTTTTTATAAGTTTAGCGATGAATCAGCGACCAATTAGCGACGAAATATGTCAACCGACTAATTAGCGACAGATATATACGTCCCTAAGCTGCTGTAAATGTCGAAACGGAAGGATTAATTTTTATTCTAAATTTTTTTCATAAAGGTAGCGACTAACGAGCGACTACTTAGTGACATTTCCATGTAGCGACGAAAAATTTTCGTCGCTAATTTGCTGTAAAAATTCGAAAGTTACTTAAATTTCAAAAATTTCCCAATCTCTCTCTCGCTCTCAAAATCCTTCTCTCTCCTCCCCTCTCCCCCCCCCCCGACCGGCGATCACCCCCCCGACTGCGGCCCCCTCCAGCGACCCCCTCCGGCGCCCTCCCCCACTCCGGCCCCCTTCCCCTTCTCCTCCTCCGATCGAACCCCCTAACCACCCCCTCTTCTTCTCCTCCATCGAGCCCCCACCTCCGGCGACCACCTCCCTCCGGCGTGCTCCCCTACTCCGTCCCCTCCTCTTCTCCTCCTTCGAAATCCCGTACACCCTTCCTCTTCTCCTCCTCCGTCGTGCATCCCTCCGGCGACCCCCACCTCCGGCGCCCACCCCCTCCGGCGCCCCCCCTCCGACGTCCCCCCTTCTCCGAGATCCTCTCCGTGACCAACCTTTTCAAGGTCCGAAACCCAAAACCGTAATTTGCATTTATTTTTATTTATGCTTTGTTTATGTTTTCTCAACATGTTCTAGGATTTCAATTTTAATTTCGTATTTGAAATTTATCGGTATAGTAGTGGGTATAGTAGATAAATAAAAATTTATCGATATAATAGTTTTAGAAATTTGACGGAACACGGACACAAAATAAATAGGTGTAGTAGTTTTAGATTACTAAGGTAATTGATTGATCAATGCGATATATACTTGAGTATCAATTTGATACATGAGTATCAACGTGATACCTAATTTTACAAGGTTTGTTTTATGAGTGAATGTACGTGAGGGGTACGTCATACCAAGTTATACTAGGTTTGTTTTATGATACCAAGTGATATATAGCATCTTAATTCTTGGTGCAGAATCATTCACGTGGATTAGAACAATGAGTCGATACTTACTTGATCGTTCGTGGATGTACAATCGGCAACATGAGAGTATGATTGGCTTGACGGACGATTTCAAGGCGGACGTCGAGCAATTTCTCATATATACAAGTAGCCATGCCGATTTCATGGATGGAAGGCGCATAAAGTGCCTTTGTGTCAAATGTAAGAATATACCATTTAGAGAGGTGTCACTCGTGAGAGAGCACCTTTGTAAGAAGGATTTCCTGCCGAACTACAACGTATGGATTAATCAAGGAGAATCTTCGGCTTCGCAATCTCAGTCCTTCTTTAATATCGAGGTGAGAGATTCTACTCTCGGAGATCATTTTGAATATCAGCAACCAACAAACTTGGCACGTGAGATGGTATTAGATTTTGCTATGGCACGTGAGGATCCGAATCCTGATGCAAAGGAGTTCTATGATATGTTCAAGCATGCTGATACTCCGTTATATCCGGGTTGTGATTCTCATTCGGTATTGTCGGTGGTGATGCGGTTGTTGAACCTTAAATCTGATTTTAACTTACCGCAAGAATACTATGACCGGATAATTCAGCTTGTAAGAGAGTTATTGCCAAAATGATCAAATGATTTGCCTGAAAGCTTCTACAAGTCGAAGATGATGATGCGAAAACTCAGATTGGGCTACCAGAAGATAGACTGTTGTTGAAATGGTTGCATGCTATACTACAAGGAGAATAGTGATAAAGGCAAATGTATTTTTTGTGACGAGGACCGGTACAAGCCAATCCGGGGCAAAGAAAAATCAATTGCCTGGACGCGGATGCACCCGTACGAGTACATAGAGTTCTTGCCAATAACAAAGAGGCTGCAGAGGATGTATATGTCTGCAAATACTGCACAACACATGACATGGCATAACAAAGAACGAAATATGGATGAAGGAGAATTATCTCATCCTACCGATGGAGAAGCATGGAAGCATTTTGATCGGTGTCATCCTGATTTTGCTGCGGAGCCTAGGAATGTTCGATTGGCTTTATGTTCTGATGGATTCACTCCATTCGGACAGTCGAGGATGCAATACTCTTGTTGGTCGATGATTTTGACCCCATACAATCTACCACCATGGATGTGCCTGAAAACTCCTTACATGTTCCTCACACTTATCATACCCGGTCCAAGAAATCCAAAGAAGAACATCGATATCTACTTGCAACCATTGGTGGATGAGTTGAAACAATTATGGCAGTTTGGCGTCCAGACGTTTGATATATCGATGGAGCAGAACTTTCGGATGAGGGCGATGCTCATGTGGACCATCAACAATTTTCCAGCTTACGGGATGTTATCGGGGTGGAGTACCCATGGTATTATGTCATGTCCGATATACATGGGGAAGTGTAAGGCATTTTGCCTTCAGAATGGAGGAAAGGCGAGTTTTTTTTATTGCCACCGCCAGTTTCTTCCTTCGTCACATTCGTAGAGAAGGAACAGAGATGAGTTCAGGGCTGGTAAACGGGATGTATCTCTTCCCCCGTTGAGATTAACGGAAGATGTAGTTTGGAAAGAGGTTCGAGATTTACCGACTGTCATGGAAAATCCGAGATCGGGCCATCATATTGGCCGGACAATCTCATAAGAAACAATCATGATGACATGCATATTGAAAAAAATATTTGACAACATATTTAATAATGTGATGGATATTAAGGGAAAAACGAAAGACAATATTAAAGTAAGGAAGGACTTAGAAATTATTTACAAGCGTCCAGAGTTGCATCTGTCGCAAACGTCCAATGGTAACTGGGTGAAGCCTCCAGCACCATTTACATTGAGTAGAGATGATAAACTGATAATATGTAAATGGATTTCAAAGTTGAGATTTCCTGACGGTTACGTATCGAATCTGGCGAGATGTGTCGATCTCAACGAACGCAGGTTGATAGGAATGAAGAGTCATGATTGTCACGTTTTCATGGAGCGATTACTTTCTATCGCTTTTAGAGAGATGCTACCTTCTCATGTGTGGACTCCGCTGGCCGAGTTATCTATCTTCTTTAGAGATTTGTGTTCAAGTAAGTTGACGGTGCAACATATGCTAGAACTTGAGGAGAAAGTTGTAGTGACGCTGTGCAAGTTAGAAAGGGTGTTCCCTCCCGGCTTCTTTGATAGTATGGAACATTTGCCGATTCATCTTGCATACGAAGCACGTGTCGGTGCTCCCGTCCATTATCGATGGATGTGCCCACTTGAGAGGTATAAAATAATCTTCTAATTTGTATTTTTTTTATTTAAATAATTCTAATATTCAATATATTTCTTATAGATATCTAGGTCACCTGAAGAAGAAAGTGGGCAATAAGGCTCATGTAGAAGCTTTAATATGCGAAGCGTACATCATTGAGGAGGTTTCTAACTTCTGCTCGATCTACTTCGATACTCATGTCCGAATAAATCGGAATAGAGCGCCGAGGAATGATGAAGGTGATATCAATGCACCGAACGAAGGGATCCGTATAATCTTTAATGTGGGGGGCAAGCCGACAAGTGCGACTAAATTACGGTGGTTGGATGACGATGAGTTTGAAGCCGCACATCGATATATATGCCTCAATAGCGGTATCCAAGAGATGGAAGATATTAAAAAGTAAGCGACACAATTTAGTCATTCTAAATTCGATATTTAGAAGTGTGCTAACGTTTCTCCCTATTATTACAGTACTTTTAGAGCTGAGATTAGAATGGAAAGACCTGATATTGATGATGATGATCTTGCTAGAGAGGTCGATATGAAGTTTCCGTCGTGGTTCCAAAATTATGTAAGGATTATAATCATTAGCCATTCTAAATTCCATATGTTACTACCCACACTTTGTCTAATGACTTTTCTGATACTACCCACACTAGGTCTTCCGTCCTGGTACACAGTTGCAGAATAAAAGGCTAAGAGCAATTGCTATTGGACCGAGAAAGAAGGCGAAGTGTTGGAGCGGATATACAATCAATGGCTTTAACTTTAGAACTACTGATAAGCCTATCAATCATTCATTTGTCGATGAGGAGGCTAATTATGCCAAAAAATTGGGAGTTTATGTGAGAGCCTCAGTCTACGATGCCGATCCCGAATTCGACTACTACGGTGTTCTAAGAGATATCGTAGAGATTGAATATTCTGTTGATACGAAGATTGTGTTGTTTAAATGTCGTTGGTTCGACACAACACCCAAGCAAGGATGGAAGATTGACAAATAATTTGGCTTTGTTGATATAAAACATGGAAAAAGATATGGAGGTTTTGAACCATTTGTGTTGGCTAGTCAAACCGTTCAAGTGTACTATACGAGTTATCCTAGCCGACGACGCAGTACCCTGGATTGGTGGGCTGTATGCAAAACCAAAGCAAGAAATACGTATAATGTTGGGGATGTAGCCTACCAAGAGGAAGAGGTAGTCAAGCCTCAACCAACATATATAAGTTTGGCTGGTGTTGAGGAAGAGGATTTAGAAGATATGGAGGTTGCGGTAGATGACGTTATGGAGGTTAACTTTGATGAAGAATTGGAAGATGTTGAAGAAGAAGTATTGGAAGATGAAGATGAAGATCATAGTGATAGTGAAAATGAAGAAGCAGAAGAAGACACTTCGGAATCAAACGATGATTCAGAAGACTCCTGGGAAGATGAATCAGACTAGTACGTACGTTTTAATTTAATATACGAGTTCCATTAGTATAATGACATGATAGTAGTTTTTATTTTTAACACATCATCACTTATTATTTTTTTCAAATTTTTCTACGGCACCGAGAGGTCGACGTTCACGTTTGCAGCTTGGATCTTCATTAAGTCCGCCGAGAGGTCTTCATCATGCCCGCCGAGAGGTTTCCATCACGCCCGATGACCTAGATTTACTGTACCAGTACTTTCTTGTATTAAAACATTTTGGATGTGTGTATTAAAATTTCTTTTATTAAAATATTATTCGTATGTGTGTATGAAGCTAATTTTGGATATGTGTGTATGTGTTATATTAAAATATTTGGGATACGTGTGCATGAAACTAAGAATTTGTAGGAAACACAAATACTGATATGTGTGCCTACTGTAAAACTGTCGATAGGAATAAGGACTGCTCGAATCGCGAATACTGATATTGTATTTGAAAACTGTTTATATGACTGTATATTGTGTGTGTAACTGTCGACAGGGATGTAGAGTGCAGAAAACACAAATACTGACATACAATATTGTATTTAGCGACGGAATGGCGACGGAACAGCGACAGAAAACCTGGAACATTGCAGGCTAGCGACGGAACAACGACGATTTTTCCGTCGCTACATGCCTGAAAAATTTACTTTGCAGGCTACAGACAGAATAGCGACTGTAGTTTCCGTCGCTAAGGTTCTGAAAAATATTATATTCCAGTACAACGACTGAATAGCGACGTAAATTTTACTTACTATTTCGTCGCTATGTTCCTGTCCGACACCAAAAGCATATCGGAAACAACTTAGCGACGTAATTTCCCGTCGTTACTCTCATGCTGAATTTCGCCGCTGCGACGTCGGTAGTTCGTCGGTAACTATAGCGACAGAGTTTTCGTCGCTATTACGTCGCATTTTCCAATAAATAGTGTGTCGCTAAATGCATCACTAATTAGTCGCTATTTCCGACAAACTAGCGACTGATTTAAATTAGCGACACGTGATTTTTCGATAAACCATTTACGTCGCTGATATGTCGCTATTTGGCTTTAGCGACGGAAAAACGATTTTTAGGGACGGATCCCGCCGTCGCTAAAAGTCTTTTTTGTAGTGGAGCGGCGCCGATGGTACTTCTCCTTGTTCGAGGAGGTCTCGACGACGTCCGACGCGAACCGGATCGATTCTTCTCGGTACAGCTGGTACTCCTCGTTGTTCTAAGAGGGCTCGACGACATTCGACGCGATCCAGACCGATTCTTATTTCCTTCTTCATCTCCGTTTCTCATTCCACCACCACCACCAACACCACCACCACCACCACGGCCTGTAACCAAAAAAAATTACGAAATGTATACGTTGATGCACAAAATATTAAATTGGATGGATGAAAGAGAAAGTAAATATGAGTTAATTCAGGATATTCATTGAAAAAATTAAAGTGAAGAATGACCTGCTAAAGCAAGTTACCAACAGGTCAAAAGTCAAAATCAGCATTAAATGATGTTTCTACTCTATTATTCAATCCGAACCATTGGATCAACACATTACAACAAAAAACCCTTTTAATGACGGCTAAAAAGCGTCATTAATGACGAACTATGACGCTTTTTTTCCAAAGCAACCGTTATGAAAACGGGTATTATAAATATTTTTTTAAAGCGTTATGAAAAAACCGTCATGAATAGTTTCTATAAAAGCGTTATGAATAGTTAATATATAGTGCACAATTCAGGACATTTTGAAAGCGTTATGAATAGATAATCTGTATAAGCTCAATGCAGCACATTTATAACACTTTATACTATTCAAATTAGCATATTTATAACGCTCTATACTGCACCTTATATATGACATTCCAAAAACTTAACATTATATATCACCATCTTTATTACATTTTTCAAAATAGAGTACATATCAACATCTTCATTACATTCTCAAAATAGAATATCCAAATACATATATACATTTACAACTACCAAAATTGTCCACATCAAAACTTGGTCACATCAAAACTGTCCACAGAACATGTAATAAAATCCTGAAAAAGATAAAAACAAGGTTCAATATACTTTGTAATATAATATAAAAATTGCAAGAAACGAAGGACTTATACACATTTTTCAAACTTTAAAAGGAGAAGAGGACTTATCACAATTGCAAGTTTGCATGGAGGAATAAGATGTAAAGAGAGCATATGGCCAAAAACAATCTTCATATAACTAGAATTGACTAACCTTGAGTTTTAACTTTTTCTTGCATGAAATTTCTGGCTTGGAGTCTGTATATCTCAACTTGACCTTTGCTTTATCAAGCTCCTTACAGTTTCCTTTTCCCTTGCAATGAAAGATGATGACAAACATGAAACTTTCTGATGGAAAGTATGAATTTGATAAAGGAGCTCATCCATCTCCAGATCAAGTTAAACATATTGTCCTACCAAAAAACCAATAATAACATCAAATGAAAAAAAAACATAGAAACAAAGAACAATATCAGTTGTTAGTGGTCCAAGTGTATAAAAGGGTGCCTCATTGCACCATTGCAGTTGCTTTTCCATTTTTCTGGAATTTTATGCATAAGAATATGTCTGGGTCCTTCATTCATTACCTAAATAGTTTCTATGATAGTTAAAGTATCATTTTGCGGAATTGAATTGCCTCAGCCGCAAACCAACTTCGAATCGTTTCATCATGTTGAGTGAGGAGTGATTGTGTTTAGCAGAGGCGTGGTCACCAGCAGCAGCGTAAGATTTTCGGTTATACAGATAAGTGTCGAGCTCCAAGCAAATTAAAATGGCTACACTGAAATTGGACAAACACATCTGTAAGCACCTTTTTTTTGTGGACCCTAAATTTGTAAAACTCCTTTAGAACTGATGCAATTATGCTCTTCACATTTTCTTCCAGAAACTAATGATACCATCTGCCAGAGATTTTAGATTGCCCCAAATACTTGATCTTTGTTGCAAAGATGAACCTTCTTCTAAAGGTTCTGGCTTTTCACTACACAGAATACAAGAAAAACTATATTACACAAAATCAATAATAAGTTCAACAGATCACAAAGGCCAAAAATTATACACATATAAAGAGGTACAAATGATGTGTAATTGAGAAATAGAAATGGTATTAGGGTCGTAATTACTCGAGCTTAATATGAATTCAGGGAAGGCAATGCATACACTAACTCCCCAGACTAGTATATAGGGAAATGGGCAACAGGGTTCATAATTTCAATTTTAAGGTCGATAGCAAAGTTTTCTTGTTAGCTACTAAAGTGAAGATCGCAGACTGAAATGACAAGAATATAGACTAACTTGCATAAACTAGGACCAATATGGTAGCTAGCAGCAAAAAATACATGGTTGTGATAACAGAACAAATGATGGAATGCTAAAAAGATGATGGGAATAATGCATACACTAAAACCATTCCACTAACATTTACTTCTGATTTTAAGTCAAACTTTACCTAACAATTTTCTCATTCATGGAGAATTCTTCAGTGCGTCTCTGCTCATCGCGTTTCTTAGAACCAATTGGTTCCTGTTCCATTACAGTAGATACCACATCCTGTCTGCCACCTTGTGTATTGTAACACCCATTTTTCTAAATGAGGATAATTTTGAACTTTTGTATTTTAAATCATTAAAATATTAGATTTTAGTCATGATATAATTTTTGGTAATTTTTAGTTATTTTAAAACTATTTAAAATGGTGATATGTGAAATTGGTGTTTGGATAGTGTAACCTTAGTCATGCATGACCTAGAAGACTAATCATGATCATTGAGACCTAATCATGTGTTTGGAATTTCATATTTTTACTTTTTAGCCTAAGGATATTTTGGTCATTTTGACACTTTTGTGAAATTGTAAATTATATGAATTAAATATGTGCTAGTTAATTATTTGAGACTTGACCTAGAAGTTTAGCCTAATCTAGATGTTAGTCATGACCATAGAGACTAAGTTAGAGGGTTTCAACTAAGTAATCAAATTAGGTTAATATCTAGATATTTGTTAGTAGGATATTTTAGGCTAAAGGTTAAGAAAGGTTACTTTAATTGTGAGCCTTTAGATTGGCTTGAATTTGTTGGAGAAGCCTTGACCACTCATCCTAAACCCTAACCCTAACCTAATGGCAGCCATCAAACACCCCCCCCCCTATAAATACAACACATTAACCCTTTAGCATTGTTTTAATCATTTGAATTGCCTCTTTTGTGTTCTTTCCCAACTCCTCCCCAAATATCCAAATCAACTTCAAATTGAGCCTAGTCTTTTACATTGGACTCCCCTACAGTAGAAGACACCATTAGTGGGTAGCTAGCGAGGATTCGAAGGCTCGGGAATGTCGCAAGTTGAAGAGGAGCCCTCATTCAAAAAGCTCTAAATTGAGGTTTCACCCTCAATAGGTAAAACCCATCAAACCTATTCAAATTAGTTTTCTTTTTATAGATGCATTCATTTAGGGTTCCCCTAGGTGTAGCCTAAGTGTGGTAGGAATTTGTGTCCATTACGTGTCCGTATCGGACACGTATCGGTGTGTAAGAATAGGTGTTCGATGAAATGATTGTTAGAAATAAATGTTGCTAATTTCAAATTGTGTTTGAACAGATTTGTAGGTCTATAGGTGCTAATTAACTTTAGTAAAGACTGAGCCGACTTTCGTGTCGTGTCCGTGTCCAAAACGGACACGAACTCGCTGCACGACACCCCGTTTACATGCCCTGCTACCCGACCCTAATATCTCTCCGTGCAGGACACGTGGACACGTGTTATTTGACACAGAGGTGGGGGTCATCACTGACAGACCCCCCCCCCCCTCGAGTTTCATGACACGTCGTGTCGTGTCGGACACAAAAACACGATCGTACTGGGTTTGTACACCACTGTGCGCACAGGAAATCACGTTCAGATACGGGCTTCCCGTATGGACACGGTGACACGTGGACTCGTGTCAGGGTCCTAGGCATGAAGCCCTATGTATGGCAAACCTAGGTGCACGAGCTCGTGTCCTGGTTTGACTCGTGTCATGTGCACGAGGACACGGCACGCGTGCACGATGATTGTGTACACAGATTGTGTTTGTGTATGTGTTTGTTGATTTGGACACGTTTGTGTCCACTGGGTGGACACGTTTGGTTATGGCTGAATCCAACACATATGACACTCACATTACCAAGCATTAATTCCTAGTATTAAACTGATTTTGATGTTCGAATTTCAAATTTCCCACTTTTTTGATACTCCTTAAACTAAACTGTTCTTCCTTTTTATTTGTATTTTTACTGTTTTAATAATGTTAGGATAGGCTTACCTACATGTGTATTGAATGATGAACAAGTTAGCTTGTGAATGGTGTGGATGCAATGGGTTATTGGAATCGATTTGGTATGCTAATAGCTAAGGTTACTTGAGCTGTCAGTTGGTTTGAGAACCTGAGAATGAATTGGGATGTAGGCATGTAATTGTATTACACTGTGCTGAACTTAAACTGAGCCATGTTCCATATTCCTAAATCCTGAACACTCATGCACTGATATCATGACAGGGTATATTAGGGCTTCTTCTAGCATGATTAGGTTGTGGTAGATGTGAATGGTTGCTTGCATTCGAATTTCTCCATTTCCCTGAAACTGTGTACAAGATTGCAAATCCTTCATTATTTCCAATTGTAAATGCAATATCAGATTTCATATGTAGATATAGAACCAATGCATAGCTGATATTTAGATTGAATGTTAGTTCATTTTAGGTTGTTCGAACACTGAACTGTCCATGTAAGCATATATACCTTCCTTTTCCTATTGCCAAGCCAATTTCAGTTTTCAATATAGTAGAATGTCTATGAATGTAATGTTAACCTTCAACCCCTTAATTCGAAATGTTAGTTAATTTCAGTATTTGACAATGCATGAGCTGTATGCATATGGGATGTTGGCTTAATGGCAGATTTCAGATAACATGGTTCATTTTATGTGGTTAGTTACACCAGTTTATGGGATAGCTCACTTTAGTTTATATGCAAATATGGAACTAAACTGAGAATGAACTTCACCCTCTGCACAAAGACACCCCACTCGATGTCAACCACCATGCCGTGTAACCCTTCTCTAAATGATTGCTATAATGTATATAGATTTATGTAGAGTATAGATGCATGTTAGTTATAACTTAAATAGTCTCTACTCTAATGTATATAGATGTATACTTGTAGCCATGCATGTTAAGTATAATACATGTGTAATGTAGATGGGTTAGCTTTGTGCCATGTGTAGTGTAAACTCATAACTAGAGTTGATTTCTCTTTTCATGTACACCTCCATGTTCACACACACACACATAGCTTTACATGTTAGTTCTTTTCTCTTATATATATATATATATATATATATATATATATATATATAATGTTGAATATACATGAATGTGATGTATCTTGATATGTGACTTGTGTTGGCTTGTATAGCCTTAGATTTGTATGGTGTGTACTAGCTAGGGTAGACTGGTTTGGCCTAGTGAGACTTCATTGAGTCTAGGTTGACCCAGTTGACCTCGCTTTGACTAGATAGTTGACTAGAGTTGACCAAGTGTTGACTTTAGCCTAGTTTGACCTAGACAGCATGTAGATGCATTGTAGCAGTCTATTTTTTTATTTTAGACATGTTATAACTTGTGTTGCTCTGATTAGGAGACAGACACCTCTCTTCAGGCAGTATACCCTCTTCGGACATTCAGTTATCAGTTCTCTGACCGTTTCATACTTGCTAGGATTTATATTCTTGCTCTAGATTACTTTACTTGATGCTGACACGTTGGTAGCACGGATTGATACTATATAGATTTTTTTAATGAGATGTTATCCCCCTCGGGAGCATCGGATACTGCATGTTTTGTGCGTTTCACGAATTATCACGTATCTCTATGCTTCCACTGATTCACGAATCACTTGTGACACATGTACTCTCATGTTCACAGAGCCATCATGAATCACCTTCACGTATCACTCATTTTATGAGCCATGTGAAGTTTTACGAATCTTAACATAGCTTGAACAGATCCTTGTGTATTGATTAGGGATGGAGGAGTAGAAATAGCATGTGAATAATATCCAAGTAGCTGTAGTCATGAATCACTCTTAGCTGTAGTCATGAATCTTCCTATGCCATTCACATATCTATATTTTACTCTGAATCACTAGTCACTGCTAGTTCTCTATTTATAGTAGATATTTCCTTACAGTTATCTCCTTTACTTCATATATTCTCTTTCAGCGTTTCATGTATCTTACTCTATTGTATGCTTTATTTTTCCTAACTTGATATGAACTGCGTGAGATGTATTGTACTCGTTCCTGTCCTGAATGGACCTGTTGAAAATATTACAGAGGATGAGGATGAGGCCCTATGTACCACCTATTACGGAGTAGGCTTAGACGACACCTGCGACCTGGTTCCTCTGGAGGACGCAGCTGCAGTACAGGATGCTACTCCCATAGTCTAGGCTAGATAGCTAGGCTTTATCTTTTCTTTCAGCATTGTTATTCGACTTTCAGTTGTTGTTCTGAGATGTTGTATATATTTAGAGACTTGTATTAAGCTGGATGTTCTTGAGTTGTTATCTTAGACACTTAAGGGGGCGTTTGGTTCAAGTTTTTGAGGCTTGGGAATGGGATTTGAATTCCTTACCCATGTTTGGTATGTTTAGGATTGGGAATGAGGAGGGAATAGGAGGGGGTTAGGTGGGAAAGCTATTCCCATAGATGTGGGAAAGCTATTCCCAAGCTCCCCCTTGGGAATAGATTTGCTTTCCTAGGAATGATATTTGACTATTTTGTTTGGACGGTTATACCCTCGCTTTATTTTCAAATTTTTAACTCTCATCCCAAACATGTGAATCATCATGAAATTAGTGAAAGGGTATTAAAGTAAAACCAAATAAATTAAGATTCCTATCTATGTATGAACCAAACATGAAAATAATTTTTTTTTAAATTTTGAACTATCTATTCCCAACCTAACCAAACATGGGTATGGGAATGTTGAATTCCTTTCCCATGGCAAAGGAATTGAAAACCTATTCCTAGGAATACAAAAACTTGATCCAAACGAGCCCTTAGATTCTCTCTCTCTTATTTGTATTACATTGTGGTTTTGATCTCTCTATCTACCTTTACTATTCTGTATCTGCCTTAGATGTGATTGAGACTGTTCTGTTATGTCACCTCCATTCGGAGTGTATATACTATTCAGGTACCTTTATATTGTTAGATGATTGACCTAGGATAGCGTTCTACCGCCGACACTGCGGCGTAGGCTGGGCGTTGTTACGTTCTCGTACCCTCACAGTGGGTGCGGGTCGTGACATGTATCCAGTGGTGGGACGTGTAAAATGTCTAGTTTGCTTTGGACATCCACAGAAACCGAGGGAGCAGCCTGAAATATAGTGCAAAGCCATCATCAAACATAAGTGAAAAAAAAAATATGGATACAGGAAGCTTACATGAATGCTTCTGAAGGTGTCAATTAATTTATCAAGAGTCTTGCACAAAATAAGTCCACATATTATTTTGATGCTTAATTTATTTATTTTTCTTGCTCATCTTAGTATAGAAGACTTCATATAAAAAAACTCTCAAGTAAATGAGATGTACAAACAATTATAGAAAAAACAGTTCAATTTTATATTAATAGCCTAGACCCGAAACTTCGACTAAAAAGTAACAAACGTACAAAACCAAAAATCATAAACAATGACGAATCAAGACTCTGACCTTGTTTCAAACCTTTGACTGACTTTCATATATCACGGAAAAGGAAGTGGATTGCTAGAAATTGAATTCCTCGAACACAAATTTTTCGACTTCCCGGTCTAATTTATTCTGTTAGGTAACATGCTAATAATATTCATCTTCAATTCTCAAATTTGGTTGGACAGAACTGGAATTCAATGGATCAGAATTTTGTGCTTAGCTTGGCTCAAATAGATGATTTGGTCACCTTTTTCTAGGAGTTGGAAGTTACCTCACATGTTCGCATAACATCAGGACTAAATAAATTTCTTGCAGACGACAGACAAAATAATTTTATTGTTATGTACGCAACCATAAATAATGTGCAAGTGCAAGCAATATAAAAAAACTGTGGAACAACCATTCTTATATTAACAACATTTTTTTGATAGTCCTGCTTATGCCAATTGAAAGGAGAAATAAGCAGAAAGATGTATATTACAAATGGATCTCATACACATTATGGTAAGAGGATTTTGAAGACACCAAACTAGTTGCAATATATAGTTTTGGTAGTGGAAACATGCATTACCTGAGATTTAGTAGGAGCATGATCAGTAACTTCCCTTTCCTCTGTTGAAAGCCCAAGAGTATCATGAACTGTCTGACCAGTTACACCATCTTCAATTTGCTTGCTTGAATGAATAATTTCTTCAGTCAAATGGCTCATAGGCTCTTCTGCAAAACCTGTTCCACCATTAATGACGTTCTCTTTGGATCTTGTCCCAAGTTCCACGGACTTTAAAATGTCTACTTTGGTCTCAACATCCACAAAAATTGATGGATCAGCCTGAATATTGTGCACAATTATAATCAAACAGAAATGCAAAAATATGTAGGGCATTAGAAGCATATATGTATAGGCTTCTTACGTTACTAATTCAGTCTAGTGTCTCTCACACAAATGAGCCCATATATTTTTATGATGTACAACTTATTTCACCTTTTTTTCTTATCTTAATATGGAAGACTGTGTATCGAAACCTTAATAAATACTAGATAAACAAAACTATATAAATAATGAATAAATACATTAGTAATGCAATCTTACATAAATAGCTGAAACCCAAATATCCGACCCAAAACTAAAAGCAACACACAAAACAAAATCTTGCAAAAGAAGACGGGAAGCATTGTTTCAAACCTTTGTCTCTCATATATCATCAAAGAGGAACTGTAATTAATCCAGATCGATCAAATTACGGTTTATAATTTTCCTAACTTGAAGAATTTGGAACCGTAGAGAGGGATTACTTGTGGAAGGACAAAGAAGATATGATAATGGTGATAGCACCCCAAATATAGTTTTACTAACTATTAACCAATTTGAGTTAGAGAGCAAGAAATAAAGAACTGAGAAAAAGGGCAACAAACTAAATTCTAACAGTTGACTACAAAGGAGGCTCAATTATCCCTTTTAGACTCATTGGCAACTTACAATAACTTGTTGAGCATGAGTAATATTTGGGAATTTTCCACCATTTGCGGCCCTGTACCTGTTTACCATAACAACATTAGATTCACAACAACTAGAAATATAAGGTTTTAACAATAATGCATTAGAGAGATGAATCTTTGCATGCACAAAGACCATAGATTTAGTATTTATTATAGTTGTCAAAGGTGAAAAGCGCACCCAGGAGGCGCAAAAGCACAAAAAGGAGGCACACGCCAAAGCAGAGAAAAGCGGACATGTATTAAGAAGATAAATGTAGGCCATCAACCTTCGAACATCACTGTTCTGCTTTATTCCAGGTTTCAAAATTATAGCTAGTCCGTCTCGACCAACTCGAGGCCGACGCCGACGTCCGTCTCGACCAGCTCGGGGACGAGGATCAGCTGCACCCCCCGTTCCCGTGCCTCGAAGAGCTGCTCCACGACGTGGAGGGATCCGGAGGGGTGCTCGGCTGCCCGCTGCTTCTCGTTCAGGTGACCCGGCAGAGCTGCGGCGGACTCGTCGTCGCCACCGCGAGTACGATGTCGTGCCCAACACGAGGGGCACCATCGTCCCCTTCGACGGCATGGTCCACCAGTCCTTCTTCTTCGGCCCCGACGAGCTCTCCGCGCTGAGGAAGCACGTCCCAGCCCGCCTCTCCAAAAATGAAGTCAGGGCTAGGGTTAGGGTTTGTGGGAGGGGGCGTTGGGGCTAAGGTTAGGGTTTGTAGGAGGTTGAAAGAAGGAGGAGAAGGAGAAGAGGGGGAGGATGGAAGAGGGGGGGAGGGAAGCTCTGAAAAAGATCGGGTGTGAAGGATTTTGTTGAAAGTTTATTAATTACAAGTTTGCCACCGCTCTAAAATATTAATAACGCTTTATTTTATAAACGTTATAAAAAGCCCAGAATTAGTCCAAACCGTCATAGAAAAAAGGTATTTCGAACTTTGATAACGCTTAGGTATCAGGCGTCATCTGTCACCCTCATTTTCCATATTTCCTATATTTCGTATTTATACTCGTATCTGGATTTTTGGCATGTATTTTTATTTTTCTCAACTTGTGGAATTTCGGTATTTCTCGTATTTTAGGTTTTGACTTGGCTCAGTTTTAATTGGTTTGGGTTGGTTTGGTTTGGTTTAATGTGTATTGGAACACCTTAGCCTATGCTCCACCCTCAACACACCACATCCTACCCTATTTAAAAACTCTACCAACACTCTCTCTCTTCATTACTTCCTCCATTAAATT
Organism: Iris pallida; assembly: GCA_029216955.1. NCBI lineage: Eukaryota > Viridiplantae > Streptophyta > Magnoliopsida > Asparagales > Iridaceae > Iris > Iris pallida. Next base: position 860,856 of record JANAVB010045219.1, read on the forward strand.
TCTTCTTCTTCTTCCTCCACCCAACTCTCCACATCCATAGGCAAGTGCACCTTGCCACCACATAAGAACCCTATTTTATTTGTCTATTTGCTAGATTAGGACATGGTGATCAACATTAGAACTTAGCATTTTATGATTTGGAGTCTCCATTGTTCTAGATCTAAGTTTTCCCTATTTTCGGTTTTACATGGTTTTGATCTATTTAAGTTTGATTTTTATGGGTTTTGATGTTTCCATGTGGAAGAGAATTCCATTTCACCCTAGTTAGAACTTTAGAAATCCGGATTTGGAGTTCGGATGGCCAAGTTATGAACTTTGAAGCCTTGGGTTCAACCATGGAGTTCTTGCTGTTTGGAGAAGACAGTGAGCAGTGTGCAGAGCTTCTTAGCTTACGCCACTGAGCTGCGCGCGCTCTTTAGCGCTGCGTACGCAGACTTGGGTATGCTTCCTGTTGGAAGCGTGTTCCTTGCGTACGCAGACTTGGGTACGCTTCCTGTTGGAAGCGTGTCCCTTGCGTATACAGACTTGAGCGTGCCCTGGTACGCAGACTTAAGCGTGCCCTGGTACGCAGACTTGAGCGTGCCCTGGTACGCAGACTTGAGCGTACGCATGACCTGAGTGTACGTTTTCCCCCTGCGTGCGTGCTTTTGTGCGTACGCTGCTCTCTTGCGTGCGTGCTTTTTTGTGCGTACGCTTCCCCCTGCGTGCGTACTTTTATGCGTACGCTGCTCCCCCTGCGTGCGTACTTTTGTGCGTACGCTGCTCCCCTGCGTGCGTGCTTTTGCGTGTATGCTCCCCTGCGTGCGTACTCTTGCACGTATGCCCAACCCCCTGGCCCATTGCTTAACCCTTTGGCTTTTGGAGTATTGATTTTATTTCTCGACTTGGTTTCTCTTTTGTGGATTGGGTTTCCTGAGAATCTTGTTCAACACAGCACGACTATCTTGACCCGACACGGCCTAACACGATTTTCAAGTAATTGTTTATGACTTGTACGGTTTTCGGGATTTTCTGCGAATTATGATCCTGGTATTCTCTGATCTCATTGCTAGTGACCCGGTGGGTGCACACCTAACTTGTAACTTGTAATTAATCCTTGATAACTTGATAGTGGCCCGTGGCGGCGCACTCCTAACTTGTAGCATGACTTGATAACTTAATGCTGTTGCGACGGCTAACTTAACTTGACATGCTAAGTGAATTCTTGACACCGTGGGTGAATGTGTTTGTACAAATGAACTTGTCTTGTCTTGCATCATGTCTAGGACATGAATCCCTGGTTTCCCACGGTCAGGGATTCATACTGAATATGGCTAGGATTAATGACTAGATTGATCAAATAGTTCATGGAGAATTTCCCAGTTATCCGTTGCCCCTTTGGTCCCGGCCTTATATATATATATACTTAGGATTTGTTGCTATCCGTCGAGATGAGCGCACTTCCAGCCCGCCGTCGAGTGTGGTACCTTAGGACACATGTATCTTACTACAGTGTGTCTGCTATATCCTGCTATCTTTTCCTTTTCTTGCTGGGATCACTCAGGTAGTAACAAACAGGTAACCGGACTTGGAATTCTCATTGCATCTTGCTAGTAACTAGGCCTGTGATAACCCTAGTTAGTTAAAGTAGCAAGCCGTATTTATTGCTTGGCCGTGATTGATTGGATGGAGTCTAGTCCAGCCTTGTCTCGTCCTGATCCTGTAGAATTTTTGACATGACACGCTTACTCGTGCTTTATCTTAATTCTATATCATGAATAATTGCATGACCAGATTTCTTATATTTATTTTGCCGATAAATGGTAGGAGAATCCAAGTTCCGTTCAGACGAAGGGTTACAACCCCGGTCCTTGTTTGGTTTACGGGTTGTAACCTGGTTATCTGAATAGTCCCATGGTTATCTCATCGTATATCACATGTTATGTTTTTCCTTAATTCCTGTCTTATTACCTTATTATTATTGTGCTAATTGCTGGTTTTGGGTTCCTAAGTGAAGCCTCCTTTGTGGTACTTGCTCTTTCTGGGGTCTGACCCAGCTGGTTTTGTATGGCCGGATACCGGAGCAGCAGCAAAGGATCTACCTGCCTTCCAGCCAGATGGTGACCACTAGAGAAAATTCTGGCAACGAGTGGGTTTCTTTTGTTCTCCTACTGTAATTGTATATTATTCTTTTGAGGCATTTAGCCGACGAGCACCTGTTAGCTCGATGCACTTACTTTCTGTCTGCCTACGGGCTGTAAACATGATTGGCAACTCGAGGTTGATCATGTATGACTTAACTCTTGCTAGTCCTTACATTTTGTACGACTAGCTTCATGATCATCTGGATATGTAATGTTTGGGACGTCTTACAATTGTATATTTGGTGATCTGATATCTTGTTACTATCATTACTTGTTAAGATTGGGACATTAGGCTTGTTATTGACCCTAAGAGACTGATGGCTTGTAGATAAACCCTCATATTTCTAGACAGCCGTGACCGTATAATGAGATGGATTCCATTTCATTATACGTAGCTAGCTGTGTCCGCCCCCGCTCTCCAGTATTTTGGTTCTGGGGCGTGACATCATCAATACGTCTTATTGAGCGTAATTAATAGGCCTTTTTGTTGTAGTGACATCCAATGGTCCAGATTTGGGATGTATCGATACATCCTTTTCCAGGGGATGTTTTGTAGAACGACCATATATATATATATATATATATATATATATATATATATATATATATATATATATATATATGTAAAACCCGTAATTTTGGTTTATTAGAATTACTGGATTATTGGATTACTAGTTAGATTATTGGTATTATTATTAATATTATTATTATTAATATTACTATTAGTCGGTATTCGAAAAAAAATACTATTTCAAATTTATTGGTATCGGATCTTTGATTGCTGACCCGTCCCGATCCCGTGTCCGGGGTCCGACCCCGAACTCGAAACCGACTTCCGTTTCCTGAACCCCATTCTGTTTCCAGTCCCGAATCCATCCTTAAACCCTTGAATTAATTATTAACCTTAGTTATATATATATAAATTATATTTATATCTATAGTTAAAAGAAAGAAAAAAAAAATCCCAACCCATGACTTTTTCCCACTCTCCCCACGTTCTCTCCCTAATTTTTCTCCTCCACACAGATCCCTCACCACTCTCTCTTCCACATAAACTTACCATCCTCTCTCTATCTTTCCTCTCCACACACACAGAGAACCCCATCCCCTCATTCTCCCCTCCCCATGTTCTCACACCATATCCCCAAATATCACTCTACCACATCACCATCCTTATTAAGTGAAAGAAAAAAAAAACACACAGCACCCCATCACCATAAAAATTCTCACTCTCCTGTCCTCTAAACCATAACACCCTCACACCCTCTCTCTCGTTTTCCCCTTCCTTAACCGACTTACCGCAACCGCCAGAGCGCTTCCCCGCACGGCCAGCCGTCGGCGCTGCCCGCGGTCCCCGCGACTGCCGGACCCCCGACTCCGCGGACCCTTCCGCCTTGGCTACGCCCACTGGCATCCGACCCTCGGCGACCCCAGTCACGACCGCCCTGTCCGCGGTGCCCTTCCGGCCAGCCCGCGCGGCCTCCGTGAGCCACGTCGAGCCGCCGAGCTCTGCCCCGCGCCGGAGTCGACCCGCCTCCCGTGCCCTAACGGTCGATCTCCTCCCCGAGCCTCCGACCAGAGCCCTGTCCGAGCCGACCTCGGTCGTGAGCTCCGCCCTAGCCGGCCGATCTGCCGACCGGCGACCTGTGCGACCGCCAAAGCGCCTTCCGCCGGCCAGATCCGCCCCCGTCAACCCCTGCGCGCTGTCCCGCCGGCCAGCATCTCCCGGCGACCCCGAGTCCCCGGGCCGTTTCAGCCAGCGCCTTCCCGACGTGACCCAGAGCCCTGTCGGCTCCGCCCCAGCGCTGCCCCGAGCTCCGTCCGTTGTTCCCGTGCCCCGATCCATTGTCCGCAGCATCTTGTGGGTCCAGATCCGCTGTTCCCGTGGCCGATCTTTGCTGTTCGTGTATTTTTGAGTTTTCTCGAGTCCGTAAAATTCATTTTTCTCCTATTTACATCTGAGAGCTCTAGCCGAGCACCCGAGGTATATTTTCGTGTCCTCGTGTCCCTTTGGGATTTCGTGTCGATGATGACGCGATCTCGACCCCATTTCGGGGATCGGAATTTGAGTCCGTTGCATTTAGGGGATACGCACGACGTTTTACGTCGCGGCGTTATATTTCTGTGGTTCGGATTATTTACGCGGGACACGTATGTTTTTTCGATTCGTTATTTTCGGTTTGCGGTTCGGCTTTATCTATATGTTGGTTTTTATCTATATGTGTGGGTTGTGGATTATTACTCTGGATTGGAATATTATTGTGGATTGGTTTGGTGTATTCCCTGGTTTGGGACTTTCTTTTGGTGCAGGGATTTGTATCGCCTATGTGACTGGATTGTCCAGTTACAGAGGAGGTGCTGCCCAAATTTTCAGTAAAATCCTTTTCGAAACACTGGTATTTAAATTAATTTCATAAAACAAAATCTACTTTCGAACTCGGTCTTTGTAAAATGATTTTCAAATTGGTTGTTGGTTGGTTTGTGGCTTTTCGAGATTTTACGTATCCCCGGTTAGGCGACGACCGTATCGGTCGAATGAGCCTCGGCGAAACGCAAACGCTACAGGACCTTTCTGTACGTTGAGGTGTTAGCCAACAACGTGATACTTAATGACCAAGTCTGAGACTTACCTATATTTTACATTCTATAAATTTATTTAAAACTCGTTACTGGACATTTTTCATATTTCGAGTGCAGGGTCTCGGCCTCCTGAATAGACCGCTTCTCGGCATTCAGAGCTCGCCAGCAACTTTTAATATTTAATTAATTTATGTAAATAGTTGTAAGGGCATAAGTCCAGTTTTCTATTTATTTTCTGTGACCATGTATTGTGTAGTGTAGATTTTACTTTCTTTCTAAGTTGGTATCGCGTACCTAGACGAGTAACTATAAATCAGATATTAATTATTTTTGTATAAAATTAATAAAGATTTCTCACACTTAATTTTAAATGAATAAAATATTGGTAAGTTAACAAGTTCATGTTTTATCACTAGAAACAATGTAGTTATATATATATATATATATATATATATATATATATATATATATATATATATATATATATATATATATATATAATAAAAATACAAAGATTTGCCAATCAACCTATAAATGCTATCTTCTCCAATTAAATCAAGTAACCGGTTTATTCAATTAAATGATAACCAATGTAGCTTGCGACGTTAGACGAATTTTGGTAGATTAAATTAAATAAACTTAAAACCTGACTAGGGTCTGCTTCTAGAGATTGTAACTAGCACACCTAGAATGGTTTTATGATGGTTCTAAGTCAAGGTTCTCAACTGTAGGATCTGGGAGACGTACTTGACTTCCTCCTCGGTACCGACATTCTTGATCCAGTCATTAAACAAAGGCAAGTTACGGTTATGCTATCTTATATTTTAATTTGTAATTGTCAAGTTGCATGTTTAAACCATATTGCTACACGGAACCCTCTCCTAGGGTTCAAATATTGATTGATATTGATTGTGGGAATATTGGGAGAATAGTGTAGCATTTATGACCAATACCCATCATATTACATATTGTTATTGTGCGAGCTTATCCCTCTTACACACGGGGATAAGCCGTATCGCGTCGTTATGATGCTATTGTACAACCCAAGCCAGTCATAGACGTTACATATTCAAATCACATTGTTTCAAGTATTGAATTGTTAAATTGCTGAAAAATATTGTTTCAACTGTTTAGCTTGCACTTTTCCATTATTATTTGAAATGTGAGGTACATATTCGTACTTGCTCCCTCCTGACTGGAGATCAACATTTTAGGTGACATTGAGGATGCTGATAGCTACTATGACCCGGTGCTTTACCCTGCGGTGTTACCAGAGTCCCCATTGGAGGATGCAGATCTTGAGGCCGATGAGCCGACCTTTTAGCTAGTTGTTTTCCAGTTAGCTAGTTTTATTGTATTGGAGTTTGCAGATTTTGATTTCAGCATTTTATTTCAGTACTTTCAGTTTCAGTTTGTACTTTTCAATTGTTGAATAAATTTTTTTTAAATTTTCGTATATTCGAGTTGTGACAAATGTATACATGTTGTTGTGAATACATGCAATTAGAACAGCTTACTGCCGCCGTCTCACAACGGTGCAGGCTGGACATGATCTGGTTCGACCCAATAATTTGGGATCGAGTCATGACAATATATATATATATATATATATATATATATATATATATATATATATATATATATATATATATATATATGCAAAAAAAAAAAAAAAAAAAAAAAAATATATATATATATATATATATATATATATATATATATATATATATATTTTTATATATATATATATATATATTTTTGCATATATATATATATATATATATATATATATATATATATATATATATATATATATATATATATATATATATATATTTTTATATATATATATATGCAATTGACCTCTAACCTGTATATATATATATATATATATATATATATATATATATATATATATATATATATATATATATATATATATATATATATGCAAATGACCTCTAACCTACGTCTCTCTTAACCACTAGGTTAGAGTATATATATATATATATATATATATATATATATATATATATATATATATATATATATATATCTTTGTCAAATTTTATTTATTATTTTTTTATTCATGTAAAATATACAAACAAATCACTTCTATTCAGAGATTTCATTCATATGGTAAAACAATTAAACAATACCCAAGTCTTATTAAAGCGTCAAACAATTCATTCTTTTTCTGGTAATAGGTGTGTAATCCTATTGAATTTAGAATATCTTCTCTTGAATGAGAAAGAACAAAAAAAATTCTTTCTTATTTTTGTTGTTACATCTAAAATATGAAATAGAAAAAAAAAATCTACAAATATAACTACATATATACAAATTTATTAAGTTATGCTAAGATAACAACTACATATGTTGAAAATCTACTTGGATACATACCAAAATATGTTAAGATAAACTAATATAACAAATACATTGAATATTATTTGGATAAGAATAAAACTTTTGACCATGTTCATGTTATCATATATCTAATAAATCCCTTTTTAAATGATTCTTGTTACAGCTGCAACATCATGGAAGTTAGAGAAGATAAGAAAGAAAGAATGTGATTAGTCAACCAAGACCGCTTACACCCAACATTTGCATGGTTCGACCAATGTACTACATCTCAAGACAACCCCATATTTTGACCAACTCCAACACTGCACAAAGTTGTCTATAGCTATGTTGTCGTGTCCCATATATTTCTTCTTATGCCAAAGGACACTAACATGACACTGATTTTTCTGGTGTATCTATGCTTCACAACTAGCACTAGGTCAAGCTCTCTTCTGTTCCATAGGTGGCTGGCTAATTGGCACGCCACCATGGGCCATGACAAAAACAAACATAACGGGACATCAACCTGCCACATTCAAAATTAAGCAAGAACCAACACGCGCTCCATTTCCTTCCTTTCGTACCTTCACCTACCCAAAAATAAACTCCATTAACTTTATTCATCAATGGAGTATATATAGCCCCCCTCGCCAAACAGAAAAATTAGCCAGAGATCGCTTCACCACGCCATCTCTGCGCCCGGAACACATTTTACCCTCCCTCTTTAGATGGCCCAACGCATTCCTCCACCTACTAATGCCACGGTCAGTTGCCGTGTCGGCTCTCCTGCTCTAAATTCGAACAGGAGAGCCCCCTCCCTTCTGTCTGTTGTTGCTGCTGCGTCTAAGCAGCATCAACAACACAGGAAGGGAGTTTGGCAATCTCCTTTCGAGGAGATTGTCTCCCAGATTGGCCTCGAGATAGACGTAGTCCATCTCGAGCACACGTTCCAGGAGATCCGTACCGGAGGTGACCCCCCTCCGGTCGACTTTCCGGAACCTCCCGGCCGCCGCCGCCCTCTACGCGTAGCGTACCAGGGCGCGCTGGGCTCCTACTGCCAGGAGGCGGCCGAGAGGGCCTTCCCCTCCCTCTCCTCCTCCGGCTCCGACTTCTTCCCCTGCGCCAACATGGAAGAAGCGTTCACCGCGCTCGAGGACCGCTCCGCGGACCGCGCCATAATCACGGCGGAGAACTCGATCGACGGGCCCATCGACCGCAACCTCGACCTCCTCCTGCGCCACGAAGGCGTAAAGATCGTAGGCGAGCTGGTCCTGCCCGTCGACCACTGCCTCATCTCGCTGCGCGACACCCCGATGGCGTCCGTCCGCCGGGTGGTCGGCCACCCGCAGGCCCTCAGCCACTGCCGCGGGCGGCTCGGCGCGCTCGGCGTGCGCGTCCACGAGGCGCGGAGCTCCGCCGACGCCGCGAGGCTCCTGTCCGGGAGCCGGGCGGCCGGCACCGCGGTGGTCGGGAGCAAAGCGGCGGCCAGGGAGTTCGGTCTGCAGGTCCTCGAGCGCAACTTCCAGGACCGGGCAGTTAATTTCAACCGCTACCTGCAGCTGGGCCTCGGGTCGGGCGCAGAGACCCGGCCCGGCGGGATCCGGAAGACTACCGTGGCTTTCTCTTTGGAGGACGGGGTAGCGGATCTTTTCCGGGCGATGTGGGCGTTCGAGACCCGCGGGGTGCGGATCCTCCGTGTCGATCACCGTCCGAACCGGTGGAACCCGATCCGTTTCGTCGGAGGGGGTGCATATTTTGACTATGTTTTCGTTGTGGATTTGGAAGGGAGCGGGTCGGATCCGAAAGTGGAGAGGGCTCTAACGGGTTTGCAGGAGAAGGCTGGGTTCGTCCGGGTGTTGGGAAGCTACAACGTTGAGGTGTAAACAAATGAATTGTAAATAAAAGCAACAAAAAAAAAAGGTTTAGGAATATGTTTTCCTTTTGTTAATTGTAAATATTGAGGTGTCGTGGACTAAATAGTCACAATAAAATATGTTTTGTTTCATGTTCTATTAAATTTCATTCGAGTATTTGTTAGATTTAATTACGTTGTGTTTTCTATTTATTTATTTATTACTATATAGTTTTTCTCTTGTAAGCCTTGTTAAGAGTGAGGGATCGATCACACCTAATATTGATCCCCAAGGGCAAGACTTGTTGAATATGTCTCACCAACGACAAAATGGGTCAATCAAGCAAATATTGCCTTTCTTTAACTCGACACTTATGTTCTTAATTTTAAATATGTTCCAAATTAAAATATATATATGTCATCAATGTTGCCAATCTGGCAAACCAGTCATTTTATGGCAAACCAGTCATCACTATCTTCGTACAATCTATAAAGCATCGTTTGGTTCGCGAAAGAAAAGGAAATAGAAAGAAAAAAAAATTAATCCTTTGCTCAAGGTGTGACTTGGGTCGGGCAGTCCGTCCTCGGCTCGGGCCCGACCTGATCAAAATCGGTCTGGGCTGACCCGAGTCCGGTCAACGACTCGGACCGGTCCGGCCCTCTAACCTAGCAGATCCGGACTGGGTTCCAGCTTCAGACCAGCAAGCCCGGACTGACCCGGTCCCCAGCTCGGACCCGACCCGATCAACAACCCGAATCTGTCCGTCCCTCTAACCCAGCAGGTTCGGACTAGGTTCCAGCTTCGGACCCGCAAGTCCGGATCGGCCCTGTCCAGTTTGACCGCTGGTCTGGGCCGGTCAAATCCGCCAAATCCAACCGGGACGGTCCGAACCGGCCCGGTCCAATAAGTTATTTTGATTTATTTTTTTTGACTGTTGGGAGGGCCAAAAGACCCTTTTTACCCTTATTTTTATGGCTATTTTTTTGACCATTTTAGTTCATGTATTTTTATTAACATTATTTTAAGTTTTTTGAGTTTGTAAAGTTCTTTTAAGTTTTTTTTTTTCATCTTTTTAACTTTTCTTTTCTTTTCTTTTATGTTTTTTAAGTTTTATTCTTTTTATAAACTTTTTTCATTTCCTTTCATTTTTTAAGTTCTTTAAAAAATTTCTTCTTTTTTTTCCTGTTTTTTTTTTCATTTTTAAAGTTTAAGTTTTTTAAACGTATAAAAAATTGGTTTTCTTAAATTAAATCGGACTGGCCTGTCCAACCCTGAACAGGCCCAGCCCAGGTCCTGTTAGTCCCGGGACTTGATCAAAGATGGAAAAACAGATGCAATCGAGATCTGAGATGTCCCATAAAACTTTGCAGTGATCAAACTCAAGATCTACGATGGTACAAAAAATCAAATAGCCAAATTACAATCTGAAGGAGGGAAAAAGAGAAGAGAAGATCTCTCGTTCTTCCTTGCAAACGTGTTGCAATTGGGACAGAACGAGTTACAATAAAACTAGAGAGAGATGAGAAGAAGAACAATGCTGGGGTGTCAAAACACCGTTGCTCAAAGCAAGATTCGCCCCACACGATCTGCTTCCAGGAACCAGCAAGTTGAAGAACTTGTGGAACGCTCGAAGTCACCTCTGTTCAGACTCCTCGGATGGACTTGCAATGGCGGCAGCAACTCTCTCTCTCTTTCTCCTTTTCTGACTTGTAATTTTCGTAGTACCCACAAAGGAGGCCAGAAGAGAGTATATATAGAGAGAGGGTGGAAACCCTAGCCGCCTCTTCAGTTATGGAAAGATTGAATCAAATCACAAAAAGATAGCAACGAATTAATTCTAATCCCACAAAGATAGGAACTGAATTAATTCAAATCCCACAAAGATAGTAACGAAATTAATTCAAATCCCACAAAGATAGGATCTGAATTAATCGCATTGATTCACCCTTTCCATAAGCAGCAGCAGTAGCCTGGCCGCATGGACCGCTTGGGCCGCATGGACCGCATGTGCCGCATGAGCCGCATGGACCGCATAAGCCGCATGAGCCGCATGGACCGCATGAGCCACATGAGCCGCATGGACCGCATGAGCCGCATGAGCCGCATGGCCGCATGAACCGTATGAACCGCATGGCCGCATGATGCCGCATATGAGCCGCATGCCGCATAAGACCGCATGGCCGCATATGAGCCGCATAAAGACCTAAGTGCAAAGTGCGCCAACAAAACGCCACATTACGCCTCATGAGCCCATGAGCCCGAGCCCGAGTCCGAGTCCGAGTCCGAGTCCGAGTCGCTAAGCCCCTTTGGGGCTTAGCTCCAAGTGGAATTAATCTAAGAGAATGACAAAAGCATTAATGCTTAATCCTTGGAGCCTTATTCTTACCTCCTAGTAAAATCACCCACATGGTTCCCTCCTTAGGGTCACCACCCCATGTGCATCTCTCAACAACACACCCAAGTATATATGTTGAGATAACTCATGGTGCTTTTCCAATGTGGGACTAAAATTTTACAAGGCATGTTGAGAGCAAGCTCTCTCCATGTAAATAAAGCACCAACAATCCCCCACATATCACAACATATATATGTGTCCAGGGTTGAGCGTTCCCCACAGTAACTGTCCATTTTGCATTAGGATAGATGTCGCTGACGACTTGAATCTTCCCGCATGGGTTAAATAATAATGTGATACAAGAATGGACTACGCCTTAAATTCTGTACCACAATTGTAATTCTTCCCACTCACAAAGTGTAGTTACGTGTGCTTCTGGCTGCACATTAAAGGCCCTGTGCCAGCCTGGTTTCAGTGTATAATTTTGGGCGTCTACAAGTTTACCCTCAAGAGACGGCCTGATATCTCTTTTCATACACTATAGGTGAGTTCTTTATTAAAGAGATATGGCATGAAGCCTTGCGCTTCCTTGCGGTGCTACGCCGCTATGACATGGCCTGAAGCCGAGGCATTACCCCTACCTGGGAACCTCATCGTAGTGTCATACTACTGTAGCATGAGGTCACAAGCCTCTTTGTAGTGCCAAACTACCCAGCATGAAGCCTAAGGCTTCCTTGCGGTGTTACGCCGCAACGACATGGCTTGCAATGCCGAGGCTGTACCCCTACCTGGGTACCTCATCGTGGTGTCGTGCCACTGTAACATGGGGCCATCCTCCCCTTTGTAGTGCTGTCTACAACTCTTTAATTACGTCATACAGCATTAGGCTACCTGCCTATTTGCGGTGCTACGCCGCTGTGACTTGGCTTGTAAAGCCGAGACATTACCCCTACCTGGGAACCTCATGGTGGAGTCACCCCACTGTAGCATGGAGATTCACTCCTTGTAGTGCTGCTCTACCGTGCTTCCTGTAAAGCACACCAGACATTCACTCTGCCTGAGAACTCATTAAGGCGTTTAAGCCAACCTTCCACAGGATCTATTTTTTCGCAGAAAAATACATAGTAGACAACAGTGGTTATGGGTCCGTATCCCTTCCATGTTCCAGAGAACAAGTACCCACTGTTACCTGATAATTTTCCAGTCAGTGATCCTCCTTTGAACCAAAAGTTAGATGCCTAGTATATTTTTCTTTGAACTAATAGCATAAAACTTTATGGTAGGATTACAAAGACACACTATCAGAATGCCTTCAAGCCCATTTTACAAGCTGTGTCATCGACCAACTGGCGCTTGAGGCCCTTTGTGAACGGATCTGTCAGGTTCTCCTGACTCCGAACATCAACCACTGCAATTATACCTCTTTTGATAAGATCGTGTACTGCCCTGTGCTTCAACCGCACAGTCCTCTTCTTCCCGTTGAAGAGATCATTTGATGCTACCGCCGCAGTCGCCTGGTTGTAACAGTATATCGGAATCGCCGGTATCTGAGCCCCAACCACTGGAAGATCATACATGAGCTCCCGAAGCCATTCTGCTTCATCTGCTGCAGTTTCAAGTGCATAGAATTCAGATTCCATGGAGGAACGAGAGAGTATAGTCTGCTTCTTCGACTTCCACGATATAGCAGCTCCACCCAAAGAAAATACATATCCACCTGTGGATCTCTCATTTTCCACCTCTGAACACCAGCTAGCATCACTGAAGCCTTCCACTACTGTCGGATACCCGTTGTAGTGTAGTGCATATGTCTGAGTTTTCTTGAGATATCTCATCACCCGCTTCACAGCTTTCCAGTGCTCAACCCCTGGGTTGCTTGTGAACCGACTCAGCATTCCCACGACGAAAGCTATGTCAGGCCTTGTGGCAGTGGTTGCGTACATCAAACTTTCGATAACGCTAGAATACTCCAGCTGCCTGATGCTTTCCCTCGAGTTTGGCTTCAACTTCTGACCACACCTGTATGGCGTATCGATCCCTGGAAGATTCTTATACCCATAGCGTGTGAGCATCTTCTCAATGTAGTGAGATTGTGACAGCGCTACTCCAGTGTCTGTCCGGATGATCTTTATGCCCAAGATGACATCTGCATCCCCCAAGTCCTTCATATTGAACTTGGCTGAGAGGAACTTCTTTATCTCTGTGACACAGCCTATATCCGTACTTAGGATTAGCATGTCGTCCACGTACAGACAAACGATGACTCTTCTTCCATCAGCGAACTTTGTGTAAACACATTTGTCCGTCTCGCTGACTCTGTAGCCGTTTGACCTAATAACTTTGTCAAACTTCTCATGCCACATCTTGGAAGCTTGCTTCAAACCATACAATAATTTTACCAACTTGCAGACTTTGTCTTCAAGACCTTTGACGACAAATCCATCTGGCTGTTGCATGTAAATCTCTTCGGTCAGCTTCCCATTCAGGAATGCAGTCTTTACATCCATCTGATGTATCACCAACTTATGTATAGCTGCTAGAGCGATTAACATCCTGATGGTGGTCATCCGAGCTACTGGAGCGTACGTGTCGAAGTAGTCTATCCCATGTTTCTGAGAAAAACCCTTGGCTACCAGTCTGGCCTTGAACTTGTCAATAGTTCCATCTGCCTTCATTTTCTTCTTGAAGATCCATTTACATCCGATGGGCTTTTCTCCTTCAGGTAGATCTACCAACACCCATGTGTTATTGGAGGTGATAGAGTCAAACTCGTCATTCACTGCCTCCTTCCAGAAGATAGCATCTCTGGTCTTCATCGCCTCATCATAGGTAAGCGGATCTGCTTCCACATGATAGGTGACAAAGTCATCTCCGAAGTCTTTCGGTCTCCTCACTCGCTTAGCTGACGGCTCTGCGAGTTCTGGTACAAGAGTTGTTTCATCAACAACAGCTTCTTCTTGGACTACTGGCTCATATGAGATTTCAGTCTCATTTGCACCTACATCATTTTCCGAAATGTCCGAAAGAACAATGTTTTTGTCTTTTGCAAACTTGTCTTCAAAGTATTCAGCATCGCGAGATTCGATGATATGATTTGACTCAATATCAAGAAATCTTCGAGCATCACTCTTCTCGGCATACCCCAAGAAGATCGCCTTCGTAGTCCTTGTCCCTAGCTTCTGAATCTTCAGATCTGGGAGTTTCACATACGCCAGACACCCCCACACTCGAATGACATTCAAGTTTGGTCTGACTTTGAACCAGAGTTCATGAGGAGTTACGTCCGAAGTTGCATGTGGCACTCTATTTAGAATAAAAGTGGCCGTCAATGCAGCTTCTCCCCAGTAGCATTTAGGAAGACCCGCGGTTAGCAGCATAGAGTTCATCATTTCTGTCAACGTTTTGTTCTTCCTCTCCGCTACTCTGTTGGATTGAGGAGAATATGGAGCAGTAGTCTCGCATATGATTCCATGTTCTTTGCAGAACGATGCGAATTCATGAGACCTGTACTCCCCACCTCGATCACTTCTTAACCTCTTGAGTTGTTGTCCAGTCTGCCGTTCAGCTTCGGCCCTGAACTCTCTGAACTTCTCGAAGGCTTCGTCTTTAGACTTGAGCAAGTAGACGAACGCGTATTTTGAGAAGTCGTCGATGAAGGTTATGAAATACTCCATCCCGACCTTCGTGGAGAAATGTTTGAAGTCACAGATATCGGAGTGCACCAACTCCAGAAGATCTGTACTTCGATTGACCCGATGAAAGGGTTTCCTTGTGATTTCGTCTGAGCACACACCTCACACTTCTCCACCTTACCCCCACATTTGGAGATAAGTCCTAGACTAGACATTTTGTTAATTCTTTTACAATGAACATGTCCTAGTCTATTATGCCACAACTCAAGAGAATAATCAGAAAATGCAACTGCATTAATGTCTTCAAACTGGTTAACAAGCTGAATTTTAAACATTCCTTCGGTTTGATAAGCCTTCCCGAAGTATGTTCCTTTCTTGGACATCACCATCTGACCAGCATTGATGTCCATCCTCAAGCCTGCGTTACAGAGCAGGCTCCCAGAGATCAGGTTCTTGGCAATCGCCGGAACATGCTTCACACCTTGAAGCGTCAGAGTGTTTCCAGAAGTGAGTTTCAGTTCCACGGTCCCGATCCCCAGAACTTCAGCTTGGGCCTGGTTCGCCATGACAACCTTCTCAGATATCGGCTGGTACGTGACGAACCATTCCTTGCCTTTCTCTGATTGTTTAGGCTTAGATCTGCATTCACTCTTGTAGTGGCCTTTCTTGCCACAATTGTAACAAGTCACGTGGGACTTGGTCTTCTGTTGCTTGAAAGAAGGACCCTTCACTTTTAGATTAGTGAAGTCCTTCTTCTTGGGATGAGAAGCCGCCTGCTTCCCCTTGGGATCTCTCGTCTGCACAAGATTGGCTTTAGCCAACTGTTTGGACAGAGTGTCCACCTTCTGTTGGGAACGCATCTCGTCCTCAACATGGATCTCTTGAAGTAGATCTCCCAAGCTAATGTCTAGCTTCTTTCTGTGCATCCTTGCATAGAAGGTACTCCATCCAGCAGGAAGTTTTGAGATGATCCCTCCGACGACAAACTTGTCGGGAAGGGGCATCTCTTCGTCTTCCAATTTCTGACGCAGCTTCAGAAATTCCTTCACCTGTGGCAGCATGGACTTTTCGTCCTCAAAGAGCAATTTGTGATATTTTTCAACCACAAACATTTTGCTCCTGTTCTTGTCTTCTTCATACAGATTTTTCACAGACTCCCATATGTCTCTGGCAAGTTCCTTCTTTGAGTAGGATTCTGCCAGGGAGTCCTCCATAGCATTCAGGATGAGAAGCCTGCAGATGCTATTTTCCCTTCTCCACTTGGCATTGAGTTTGGTAGCCGCGTTGATTGCGGCAGTAGATCCAGTGTCTGGAACAGAGGGTTCTTCCTCCAACAGAACATGATCAACGTCTTTTAGTTGAAGAGTTAGGTACACCTTTCTCTTCCAGACTAGATAGTGCTCTCCATCGAACTTTTCCAACTTGCAGAAGTCCGATTGGAGGAGCGAAGCATTAATGTTTTTCATCTACACGGATCTTGCTTTGAGATTGTTAGTCCCGGGGCTTGATCAAAGATGGAAAAACAGATGCAATCGAGATCTGAGATGTCCCATAAAACTTTGCAGTGATCAAACTCAAGATCTACGATGGTACAAAAAATCAAATAGCCAAATTACAATCTGAAGGAGGGAAAAAGAGAAGAGAAGATCTCTCGTTCTTCCTTGCAAACGTGTTGCAATTGGGACAGAACGAGTTACAATAAAACTAGAGAGAGATGAGAAGAAGAACAATGCTGGGGTGTCAAAACACCGTTGCTCAAAGCAAGATTCGCCCCACACGATCTGCTTCCAGGAACCAGCAAGTTGAAGAACTTGTGGAACGCTCGAAGTCACCTCTGTTCAGACTCCTCGGATGGACTTGCAATGGCGGCAGCAACTCTCTCTCTCTCTTTCTCCTTTTCTGACTTGTAATTTTCGTAATACCCACAAAGGAGGCCAGAAGAGAGTATATATAGAGAGAGGGTGGAAACCCTAGCCGCCTCTTCAGTTATGGAAAGATTGAATCAAATCACAAAAAGATAGCAACGAATTAATTCTAATCCCACAAAGATAGGAACTGAATTAATTCAAATCCCACAAAGATAGTAACGAAATTAATTCAAATCCCACAAAGATAGGATCTGAATTAATCGCATTGATTCACCCTTTCCATAACCGATTTGAAATCTGCACAGTCAGCGTAGCCTTCCATGCGGCAGCAGCAGCAGTAGCTTGGCCGCATGGACCGCTTGGGCCGCATGAGCCGCATGGACCGCATGAGCCGCATGGACCGCATGAGCCGCATGAGCCGCATGGACCGCATGGACCGCATGAGCCGCATGGCCGCATGAACCGTATGAACCGCATGGCCGCATGAGCCGCATGATGCCGCAGTGCCGCATGGACCGCATGAGCCGCATGGACCGCATGAGCCGCATGGACCGCATGAGCCGCATGGCCGCATGAACCGTATGGCCGCATGAGCCGCATGATGCCGCATATGAGCCGCATGCCGCATAAGACCGCATGGCCGCATATGAGCCGCATAAAGACCGCATGACTGCTGACGTGCTAAGTGCGCCAACAAAACGCCACATTACGCCTCATGAGCCCGAGTCCGAGCCCGAGTCCGAGTCCGAGTCGCTAAGCCCCTTTGGGGCTTAGCTCCAAGTGGAATTAATCTAAGAGAATGACAAAAGCATTAATGCTTAATCCTTGGAGCCTTATTCTTACCTCCTAGTAAAATCACCAACACGGTTCCCTCCTTAGGGTCACCACCCCATGTGCATCTCTCAACAACACACCCAAGTATATATGTTGAGATAACTCATGGTGCTTTTTTAATGTGGGACTAAAATTTTACAAGGCATGTTGAGAGCAAGCTCTCTCCATGTAAATAAAGCACCAACAGGTCCAGTTCAGTCTGGTCCGATAAAAATCGGACTGTAGGTCCGGAATGGGCTCGAGGTTGATCGAACCGGGCCGGCCCAGACCGGCCCGCCCCCCAATCCGGGCTGAGCCCGACCCTACCCAGGGCCGATCAAAATCGGGTCCGGGTCCAGGTCAGCCCAGCCCGGCCCAAGTCACACCTTGATCCTTTGCTATTTTTATAGACATAATTTTTTTAATTTTCATAAAAAAAATCGGCATTATGAAATTCTAGGAACATAGTCAGAATACAAACAGAAAATTGAAAAAATAAAATAAAAAAAAATCTCGAGGTGGGTGGGGAGAATCATTTTCCTATATTTTACTTTTGTTTGAAATTTTTTAATTCTCTACACATTTACTTTGGCATCTAAATACAAAAAAAAAAAAAAAATCTTTTCCAAGAACCTTATTCTGCGAACCAAACATGATACAAGTTGTTTTCTACATGTGCAAAGGAGTCTCTCTAAATGTTAGGATTTGGAATTTGAACCAAGACCTTCCCTTCACCGAAAAAGACCCAAACAATATAGTATTATGGTTTTATGATATACGGATAAGAAGGTTTGTACGTAACTATATGAATAATGGAAGTTATATTGTGGCCATTCTCAGAGGATATATTTCACACTGGGACCATTTATGAGATCCAGAACAAAATCTAGAATTTGGATCCTTTTTATCATATAAATATTAAAAAAATTAGCATTTTTTACAAGCAAATTTATCAATTAAGCTATCAAAGTCATCAATCAAGCTATCATTTTTTTCCCATATCAAACGCCGTCATTTTTGTTCTTTCCATATTGGGTCTTTGTTTTATTTTTATTTTTAAATTTTTATGATATATCTAGTCTATTTTAAAATTATTGGACCTTCCAAAATTGGAGGCCCAGGGTGGTCGTCCATCTCGTCCGTGTCCTGGGCCGGCCCTGCGGGTGACCCAAGTTAGAGATACAAATGGAGTCAAGTATAGCGAAGCTATGACTCAACAAACCCATATTAGGTTAGATTTTGAGGAAGCTTAAGTGGTGTAGGCGGACACGGACGTACTCGTACTCGTACTCGACACTCAGCATGTGTATTTTGCCAGGACACAAACTTGTAGAGATGTGTTACATACATGAATCATATGCATGTAACCAAAAAAGAGAGGAAATGGTCAAGTGACTCAAGTGCATATTGATAGATAGATTTGCTCTGCCAGCCCAACAACCCCCATAGAATAGACAAAACTAACTTCTGCAAACTTTCTTAGTATATGACTTCGTCTAGAAGAGGTCAATAGTTCAGGTTGGTTGGTGCAACAATAATTAGAGATCCAGATTAACCCAGTCTCCTGTTCTCCTGTGTTGGAAACTCCAATCCAAAACATAATTGATCCATGAGACATAATCTTTCTATTTCCCATAAGCAAAAATATCTCTTAGCCTGTGTTTGGTAGGAAGGATGAAAAAGTGGAAGAAAAAAAAAAGATAAGGATACATTTTTCTTTCATATGGAAAGGAAAGATTATTTTCCTCTTATCCTTTGTTTAGTATGAAAAAAAAATGGAAGGAAAGAAAGTAAAAAAATATAGGATTTACCAATTCTACCCTCAACTAAAAACACTTATTTACCATTTGACTTCATAAATAATTTTTAACTAATACATTCATACCGGGGTATAATTGTTAATTAATACATGCCTCCACTTTTCCTTCCACTTTTGAGGGAATTGGATTGAGGGAAAAGTAATCCCTCTACTTTTCCTTCATTCATATTTTTCTTCTATATCAAACAAAAAAAAATGAATCTTTTCCTTCACTTTTTCCTCCTCTATTTTCTTTCCTCCCACTTTTTTCTCCTACCAAACAGACAAGCGTGAACTCGCGTTCAATCTGGTGTGAGATACAAACCTAACATCTTGTGAGTTAGATGAGCTAAATAGGTATGCATCACTGAAATAAGTAACAAAACTGCACATCGACTCAAAAAAAACACATTACCCTATTTTCATGAAGTACGAATGCATTCAACCACCAACATGATATTGGTCTAGATATTGCAACACCAGAAACCAAGTCCTGGTGGCTTAACACCTTCATCCTCTACTGATGTCTGTATGTCACAAGCTCAGGTTTTTTTTTTTCTTCTTTCTTCCCAATCTTTTGCTACCAGAGATTATGGTGGGGTTCTGTAGGTGTAACCAGTGGCTGCAGAAGTATATCAATCATGAACAGTTATTTGCATAACTAAACAATGCAGCAGCTATTTCCTTGTCAAACATCAAAAAAATATATATATATTACCAGATAGTGCAACGCTTATGTTGGGTTTCATTTGTATTTGTATTTAGTCATTATTGACTATGTTGAGACAAATTCCAAAGTGTGTATTTTTCAATATTTAAGATATCATTTATTGTCTTGTACACATAAGGTGTTTTAACGCAAGTGGTTAGTACGGTAAAAAAAAAATAGTGGACAAGGTTCAAATCCTACAATAAATATTTGTTTGGTAACATATTTCATGAAAAAAATCTTTGGAGCTAGCTCTCAGACTCATACTTGAACTCGAACAAAGGATACAAATTGGTGGTTCATTGAGCTAGGGAGTTAGAAAAGCGAGAAAAAAAAAGTTTCATCTCTACGAGATGAAAATTTTTTGCATCAACACAAGTGCCAGTCCAAGAGTCCAGTAGTCTAGTCATCAAAGGGAGGTGACAAAGTACGTTCTAGAAGCTCTTCCAAACTTGCTAGTTCCTAGGAGTGAATCCACTAGGAAGGTCAATTCTCACATTGAGCCTCAATGGTTCTAACCACCCCCAACACGTTGTTCCATCTTTCTAGAGCTCTGCTCTTTATTCAACAATTTTGTTGCTTTCAAGCAGTCAAAACTGCTTGCTTTGTAAGCGATTTTTTTTGCTAGCAGCCCTGCTACACGCTAATAGCAATTTTAATCAATTTTTATTTCTCCTAGCGATGTTGACTTGCATTCAGGAGTTTTAGTCTTCATTGACTTGTATGATTTTTTTTTTGAAACTCAAAACGTGATTCCTACAACTTTAGAAAATACAATAATCTCATCAAGATCCCAGATGGACACCAGTACAAGTTTTATGGATAATAGCTTTTACAAGCTTGAAAAGTTTGATGGAGACAAGTACTACAATAACTGCAAGAGAAATATTAGCCTGAATTTTCAACTCGTCAACATGGAAAATATTATGTCCCTGGGAAGGACAACGTGCAAGCTCTCTCTAATATCACAACTACTATACAATGTAAGAAGGATAACAATTTTTGCAAGTTGTTAATACTTAATTCTTTGGAGGATTCCTTGACTGAATCCTACAACAAGAAAAAAAAAAATGCTAGAGACATCCAAAGTCACTTAAAAAGAAGTACAAGAACCATGAAAATATAATCCAATGTGTATCTTGTCAACAAATTTATCACTACAAATTTGAAGAAGAAAATACGATGTTGTCCTAGGTGAAGGAACTTATGAAGCTTTAACCGAAGCTTAAGGAAGAGGCTATGCCTCTAGTTGTAAACTTTATGGTGGGAGTTATTCTTTCTAAACTCCCTACCAGCTGGGATCTGTTCCCTACCGATATGTACCGCAAGAAAGAAAAATGAAGTTTTAAGATCTTATGTTCTTCATTCACATTGAGGACGAAGCCATGAACAAGATCACGGTGTGTCACGTCCCAGAACCAAAATATTGGACAATGGTGGCGATACAAGGCCAACTATGTATTTCAGAATACGATGGCACCCCAATGCACGATCACGATTATATAAAGACATGGGATTTACTCTATTATCCATCGGTCAGTACTAGGTCGAACAATCATAAGTGTTTCAATAATTGGAAACAAGTGAACTATAAAATGTATGATCATCAAACATATAATAGAAAAGTGTCACATAGTAATATATATATATATATATATATATATATATATATATATATATATATATATGGGAGCGGATCAAAAGCCCCCAAAAACCCCCCTCACTCTAATTCGTAATATTAATGTTAATATTAATGTTAATATTAATGTTAATGTTAATATTAATGTTAATATTAATTTTAATGTTAATATTAAATTTTTTTAATTTTTTTTATATTAATGTTAATATTATTGTTAATATTAATGTTAATGTTAATATTAATGTTAATATTAATTTTAATGTTAAGTTTAATGTTAATTTTAGTATTTAATATTAATATTAACATTAATATTAACATTAACATTAATATTAACATTAAATTACGGATTAGAGTGAGGGGGGTTTTTGGGGGGCTTTCTAAGGGGGGCTTTTGATCCGCTTCCTATATATATATATATATATATATATATATATATATATATATATATATATATATATATATATATATATATATATATATATTACTATAAAATAGAATACTAGTAGAACTATACAATCATACATGATCATGTCTAGCTACAAATATATACAATCATGTTGCGCATAGGTCACTACCAAAATAAGTCGTTTTAGCGACGCCCAAAGACGTCGCTAAAACGACAAATTACGTCGCTAACAATATTTACCGACGCAATTACCGACGTTTTGGACTTGTCGCGAAAACGTAAGTCCCTGATCTTTAAAACGTCGCCGAACGTCGCAAATACCGACGTTCACCGACGTATTATTACGTCGGTATATCCTGGGATATTACCGACGTCTACTGTCGTTTCGTCGGTGGATTAGCGACGTGTTGAAAGTCGCTACACGTCGGTAAAATCCTGGGATTATTACCGACGTCTACCGTCTTTTCGTCGGTGGATTAACGACGTGTTGAAAGTCGCTATACGTCGGTAAAATCCTGGGATTATTTTATCGACGGTCTCCGACGTATAAGGACGTCGATAAACGTCGGTACCCTAGAAAATTTTGCAGATTTACCGACGTTTACCGACGTACGTTTGCGTCGGTAAACGTCGGTAAATCTACAAAAAAAATAAAAAATAAAATACAGAATGTCATTTTCTTCCTGCAGTTTAAAAAGATAACCATAAAGTATAACAGATATCCAAGTCACAACAAATAACAAAGTCTACACACAACCATGTCCAAATAACCAAGTCTACACACAACCATGTCCAAATAACCAAAGTCTACACACAACCTTTTCTCCCTACAGAATGTCCTTTTCTCCCCGATGCTGCAGTTTAAAAATAAAATACAGAATGTCCAAATAACCAAGTCTACACCAAATAATAAACTCTACAACCAAATAACCAAAGTCTACACACAACCAACAAATAGAACAGGATCCAAACATCCAAGTCTACACAACCAACAAATATCCAAGTCACAACAAAGGATGAAACAAACACAAACAAACAGTCCTAACTAGGACTACTAGGGATCTGGTGCAGGAGGGGCACCGCCGCGACGAAGGGATAAGAACAACTCATACTCCTCAAGTGAAATCGATACCGATGGAGCATGCAGTGACGTCGGTGGAGTCGGTGTCGATGAAGAAGGCGGTGGAGGCGACGAAGTCGACGACGATAAAGGCGCACCCGGAGGACCAGCACGCTCCAACGCTGTAAGTCGCTGGTTGTACGAATCCATGGTAGATAACAGTTTATCACTGCTCTGTACCATCGAATCCGTCACCAATCTCAGCCTATCGGTCATGGTCACCTGTGCTGTCTGCAGCTCCGTCACCGTACGCTCTAACCCTCCAACGCTGCGCTCTGTCCTCTTAGTCGTCTCCATGAGCTCCATAATGCCGCGGTTGAGCGCATCCAATCGTGCTAGCAGCGCAGGATCGTCCATAGGGTGCTGAGACTGCTCATCGATCCGTCGTAGCAGGTCGTCACGGAGAGACTCCATCATCTGGTGGACTCGGGCAGACTCCTGGGACGGCTGTGGACCATGCACACTAGCAGGAGATGCCCTAGAGGACTGGGTCGCAACTAGGGCGCCATAGGATCACGTACCGTAGTACGTACCCCTACGGAGTCCACCAGCGGCGGTCATCCACAGCTCGTCTGCCGACGGAGCTTGAGTGGGCTGCGAGGAAGTACCGGCCTCTCCTGCATTAGGTGCACTAGTAGCCGCCCGTTCCTGCAGCCTCTGATACTCGGCCTAGAAAGTATGGATAGTACTCTATAATTTCTAATTTCTAATTAATGTACTTATTATTACTAACTACATGAATATTTATTTGTATCATATTTACTAAGTTATATTAAAATTGACACGAAGTATTAAATTAAGATAACGTATTGTAATTCTTACATAGGTCTGCTCGGCTCTCTCGTCAATAAGGTCTTCGCCCTTCCGATGGGTGGCCAGGAAGACGGTCACCATGTCGGCGTTATCGACCTTCCTTACCTGTAATTAAATATATTATCTTATTAATAATTTATCGGATTTGTATTAAAATAATATTTCTAAAAGAGAAAGACATACCAGACGACGGAAATGTTCCGTCATCGGAATCGACCTACCGCACCACTTCGAGGCATGTTGCCTAGCGGCCTTGGCCTTCTCCGACTTCTCCTTGTACCTTGGCTCGTCGAATCGAGCCTTCATCGCATTCCACTGATCAGGGGTGATCCAACCTTGGATCGGCTTTCCGGCACGATCACGATCCTTCTGATCATTAATAGCGTCGCGGATCAGCTTGGCAGCGACGGCAGAAAACATCCCTTCGATAAGCTCGGCCCGGTGCGGTGGATAGAAAAACATATCCTAGAAGAGCGCAAACCAAATATTTATCAGTTGTATATAATATGAATTAATTATCTGATTCATATTAAAAGCAAATCTATTTTAACCTTGAAGCGCGTAAACCAGTAGTTCTTCTTTTCGTCTGGAGCATCAGAGTAGTTAATCCAGGGACCACCATAATTATGCCTCAGCATGTGGCCTGGGCGTCTTTGTACCTTTGGGGGACGATATCTATACAGACATATTATATTCATGAAAAAGTTAATTTATGATAAAAACAGAAAAAAAATTATAAACCAAAACACCTACTTTGTACCGTCGGCCCAGATCTCCGTCTTCCTCTCCTTCGGAGGTGCGCACGCATCATCTGCATGATGCTGGTCGGCCGTCGGTTGCAGCCGCCTCGGCCGTCGGCGCAGCCTCCGCCATCTGCTCATTCCGTCTCCATCGTCGTATCAGCAGCATGAATGCTAGACGGGCGAGCACTCTCAACAGGCCTGGAACTACTCGTCCCAGGAGATATGCCATGTGACGTCGTCCCAGCAGGCCCAGCTACTGTCCGATATGGAGGAGTCACTACAAGAATAATGATCATTTACGGCACGCAAAACGTGCCGTAATTGATCTTTTACGGCGTACATTTTGGTGCCGTAAAAGATCATGCCGTAAATGACCTTATTATTTACGGCGCGTTGGAGAGCGCTGTAAATGTTAATATACACGCCGTAAATGATCACAAAGGAACGCCGTAATTGATTTTCTCACAAAATTTTGACAACTATTTACGGCATATTTAGTGTGCCGTAATTGCTCTTTCACGACATACGTTTCGACGCCGTAATAGATATTCGCGCAGGGTTAAATACTGCATACATTTGCATGCAGTAATAGCTATTCCCGTATGACCAAATACGGCGTTCATTTTGATGCCGTAAAATATATTTTCGACAAATTATTTTTACCATTTTGTGACATATGTAGCATGCCGTAAATGATTTTGATAAAAAAAATTCATCAAATTATTATTATTATTATTATTACTATTATTATTATTATTATTATTATTATTATTATTATTATTATTATTATTATTATTATTATTATTATTATTATTATTATTATACCAATCCCTATTTATTTAAACAAGGATATCAATGGTAAACAAAGTATATAACATAGCAAAAATAAGTTAAAGAAATAGGATTGACATATAATCTCGATCAAACTACAAAAGTGAAAAGTAATTCAAATAAACCGATGCACGTGAGATCATAAAAATAATCTGATTCAATAGCCAAAATACATTAATAGTAAACAAAAGGCCATGCCAATGTATATCATGCCATTGTTGCATGAACTACAAAACTATTATAGTACTAAATTAAGAACAATACAATATTTCAATACAAAATGAGCTTGTTTCATACTTTGTCCTACTTTGGGGAAAAAATATAAATTGTCTTCTATGACAAATTTTAGCTCAAATGGTTGCAGAGGAGAAGCTTCAAACACAAAACCCAGATTTTTTATTGATTGATAACCTGCACAAACATAAAATGTGTTTTAGTTCATTATATCTAATTTGATGTATATATAAAACACAACAATGAAGAAATATATATGTAGCTTCCATACATGTTCGTGGAACGGAAACACGGATCTTAAGCATAAACCTTCCATAGATATTGTATCAGAAAGAACATACATGTTCGGGAAAACCTTCCTTAGACATTGTATCAAGAAAAAACAACATACGTGCCAAAGATACTGTATGCATACAATTAATATGTGCAAAAAGATAAGAATCAAACATCTAAAGAGGGACTTGAAATTAGAGTGGCTATCGATATATAGAGGAAAAGCAAATAAGCAAACATTTGATATTATAGTATTTACAGGCAGCCTACAGAGATGTAAACTTTTCCATATAGGGTGCTGGCAGCTTATCTAAAAACTTCCTCATAACATACTATCTTAGTGCCTTCCCGTCTCCCTCAACTCAGGAAGTGATTATTTAAAGGACCATTACATTTCAAGTGATTATGTAAATTTTTCCATATACTTAATTCTTTCTAAGTAACCAAACCATGCAAATTATTTAAAGGACCATTACATTTCCTTCACCTAACATAAATACTTTCATGAAGAGGATTAGTACTTAGTAGTGTGACATATACCTGTTGGAGGAAGTGGACAGGAGTGGCAGTGGTGATAAAGTTGTTCCTTTACAAATGTTCCTTTCTTCCCCTAATTAATTTATTTCTACAGGTTACAAATCCCCTAAGAACTGGAGGGTTTTAGTGTGGATACGTTCCATCCATGTCAACTCCCAATATTTTCCTGATCCGTTGGCATTCAATCCAGACATGGGAAGTATGTGCATGTCCACTGAGTGATCATGTCAACGCTTACACTATCCTTTAAAAAAAACTAAAAGAAAAATACTAACAGAATTTTAAGGCGAAACCTGGAACCTACTCTGTTTTTGGAAGTGGACAGAGATACTGTGTGGGCAACAACTTTGGGAGAACTCAAGTGATGACGTTCCTACATCATTTATGCCTCAAGTATAGGTAATTAAGTAGCTACTACAATTATAGTGGTGTCTCCAATTTACCATGCAACAGGACAAAATTTTATAGCATCTTGGAATTTTACTTCTTTCTCAAATTAATTTACAGGCTGAGATACAAATAGGAAGAAAATGTAGGTGCTTAATGATACAATTTGTGGGACTTTGCAATAGGGTCCTAGAAGGTCAAGCAAGTTGTACAAATTGATTCCTTGAAGGCCTTAATTCAAGACTAACAAAGGACCAAAATCTGCAACATAGGATTTCTACCTAGTACCAAAAAAAGGGTCAAGTTCAATTTATCTACTACAATCACAGGTGCAAATTGACCGAATTGGACACAAGAAGATATAAAAAAATATCAGATTCCTACCTACAAATGGATCAGATTAAGTTTAACACTAACAGAACAATCAGAAGTCCACATTGGTGGAGTAGGGTGCAAAATAATTCTTGTTATTTTTTATTCCATGTGTTCAGTTTGAAATTTTAGTCACAAAAAGACTGAAAATGTGTCCTTTTTTTATTCTTTGAAGTTTTCTTCACTTACTTTTAACATAACAGAAATGTCTTATAAAGAATATATTTAAGATTAAAATATTTTATTATAAAAAAATTCATGCAGGTGGGAGCTTCTGAATCCAGATGCTGGTTTTGCATGCCAAACGGACCCGAAGCGAGAGGATTGTGCAGAGATGACATTTGGCAGAGCTACCTAAACAAACCCCCTTCCTTCCTTCCTTGGCATAGACATATTAACGGATCGTAGCAATCAACTTTCTTTCCATGTCTATCATAATGTGTTATAGGTTATTAAAAGTTAGATCCACATGAGATGTGTGACCGCACATACCTGTTTGGTTATTAGATACTGATCATTTATGGTATCTAGAATGTTGTAGAACTTCTGAATACATTTTCTTACTATTTAGAGGTATCATGTATGGTATCTAGAAAAAATGGGGAGATTTGGCCAGGTTTTCCTAAATTGAGAACTATTTAGAGGTATCATGTCATGCAAATCCATGTCTCTATATCTGGACTGTTCTCGATCAAAAGACATAACCACATTTCAGTCCACATTCTGACATATTACGATGAGAAAAATATGGTATAGCAGTCCAAGACTAACCTCATAAAGTAAATGTCCACATTTCATTGTGCAGTCCAGATTTTGTTTTTAAACCTGTAGAAGAAAAAGAATCACATAGTTTAAGAAATGCTTAAAAATCACACTTTTAGAAAAACTTGAGAAAAACTTGAGAAAAATCACACTTTTGGAAGAAGCATATCGAGCTGATGCAACATTGATTACCCTCATTCATTCACAGCTTCATTTAGCTCTCGTCTCTCTTTATCAGGACTCACATTTCAGCAATTCATATTATTTTGCATTGGCTTCTTAACTATGTTTAAAAAGTGGGCTCCACAAGGGCAGCCAAAAAGCAGGGCCACAAATACCACAATTTATCCTTGAACTCACAACGTCCCCACTAAATATAATAGTTCTTCCTAACATCTTCCAAAATATTTCCCATACAATTCAAAGTATTTATTATCACGACACCTAGACGACCGACCAACTCGACCAATTTCTTTGATTTTTCACCTTTTAATCATTCCTCTCATTTTATGAACCATACATGTTTGAAGGGGAGATGGGCTCGCAGTTTAGGGATGATACTTCTAGATCAATTAGTAGAATGATTCATAAGAGGAATCTCATGTTGGTAACAACCCATACTAATTTGTGCATACGGGGCTTATGGGATACCAAAAATAATTCACCATTACATCCCATTGGGGTTCTAGGACATTTTTAAAACTATCATTTGATTAGCACAAGATCAACCATGAGAGAGCAAGAAAAACAATTCACCAGTCATAGTTTGTAGACTTTGACATCATTAAACTATGTTTTGATTAGCACAAGATCAACTTTCAGTATGATGAGTTACATCTCTGAGTAACAATTTGCATATTTCACTTTGCCATGTAACATCCTTGCACTTACCGTGAACAATGCAAATGGAACTTGCATATAAACGTACTTGCCATTGGGATAGAACTATTGTTCTTTAAAAGTCACCATAGCAGCTTGATGCCTTATTTCTCGCCAGTACAATTTCAATTATGTGTTCAAAACATTGATATGACATGCATAGTGAAATCGAATTCAATGTGAAAATTACCGTAGACCTAAGAAAATTATAGTGGGATATTTATTGGAACCATACATAGTTATCCTTTACCTTTAAAAAGAGAAGGCGACGATACAATTCTGGATCAAGCGAAGGCAAATCATTCAAATAGTTGTACCTAATTGAAATAAGACAAATATCAGTTGTAATAAAATTCATATAAAAATCATATATACACAAAAAAAAACCAATGAACTTATCTATTTAAGTTACAATTTGAAGCGAAAACAAACAGAAGTCTTAAACTGATCATAACTGCTGTGACAAGATTGTAAAATCCCATCCATAAACAAAAATCATAACTTTATAAATAGTTCCATAAAGTCTCAGCAAGAATCTGCTTGTTGGTTCAAAATGAAATAACAATGAGTGGACCAAGGATTCATACAGGAATTCTGGAAGCAAGTCATCAGAAGGACTTTCTAACCAAAATTATTCAGATGCTTAGACCCAAATTTAAATAATGTCCTATGTCCAACACTGACTCGATGACACTATTAGACTCCTTTAACGAATCAAATTACCTACCTATGACGATATTAGCAATTAATGTCGCTTATGCTGATTTAATATATAAATGCCTAGTAGTATGGGATTAAGTAAAGGGATAATCATGTGGTGTAATACTATGAAACAATTGGCCTCACTATCCATTCACTATATCTTATATTGAGCATAAAAGAAAGTATATGATACCAACATGCTTGTAGCCAAGTTTTTTTGGTAACTCAATTTTCTTTGACATTTTTTAAGGCCTCCAAGTAGAACATCATTTGTGAATGAATAAGCTATTGATAAAATACTTAAAATTTAGGATACTTTTTGCAAATAGTATACCCGGGTGAAAATGCTAGGTAAAACTTGGAACAAAATTTTCTTCCACAATGCTGGCTGTGTATTGTGTGACATAACTTACCTTACACGCTACAACGATGTCAATTGACAATTCAAGTAGTCTACATATTTACGATAGCATAGACCTAATTGCAGAACAACTTATGTCAGCATTGAATGTTGCAATTAATCCTTGTCATTTTGCTAGCTTCTGGTGTGTGATAAGAACACCACAGGGCAGTTTCTACAGCATTGAATCAGCATATACAATGCAGACAACTAACACCTGCATTCAATAGTACCACTAACCCTTGTCATTTTGGTAGCTTCTGGCGTGTGATGAGAACACTGCAGCACAATTTCTACAACAATGAATTCGCTTATACAATTAGGCCTCATTTGGTTCGCGGAATCATCGGGTTGGGAAAGGAAAGTGATTCCCAATGGAAGGGAAATTAGGGGGGAAAGTGATTCCATCCATCCAAGCAAGGAATCACTTTCCCACATTGAAGTATTCACTTTCTTTCCAAATTCCTTGGCATTTCCAAACATCGGAAAGGAAAATCAATGAGAATTGTAATTTCCCAAAGGAAAGGAAATGCCAAGGAATTGATTTCCTTTCGCTTCCATTCCGTGAACCAAACGAGGCCTTAAGGAAAACTCCAATTCCAGCTATCCTTCCTATAAGGGCCTGTTTGGTAAATGGGAACTGGGATTGGATTTTAACTTTTGATAGGAAGTGAGAAGAAATCCATAACCGGTATTTTGGAAATGGATTTGGGAGAGAATCAGGAAGTGCAGTTCCTGTCTCCTGCTTGTCCCCCCTCAAAATCCCAATTCCACTTCCTCCATTCTCATCCGGATGTGGAGGATTATGAGTATGGAATTGCAAAAAAAAAAAAATTAAGGACTAGCTGCGATCACCTGCCAGCGGGCCACCATCACCCCCCCCCAACCAGCCTCCTTGCCCGGCGTCCGGCTCCTCCGCCGTCGAGGAGGCTGTATAAGTCGACACCAACAGCCGACGCCGACGCCGACGCCGACGCCAACGCCTCGGTCTCGCGGAGCTCCGGAGCCTCTGCTCGCCGGAAGAGGTCTGCTCGTAAGGAGAAGGAGAGGGTTGGCGGTGGGTTTGGAGCGGCGGCATGGAAGGTCGGGAGGAGGTTTTGGGGGAGAGGGGATTTGTTTTTGTGAGAGAGAGATGGGGATTTATTTTGATGATTCCCCTCTTTTGTAAATCCCCTTTTTTGTAAAACTTTAAAACCCATCATCGAAATAAATCCCCCTTTTGTAAATAATAATAATTATTATTATTATTTATTATTAGACTTAATAAAAAATAATAATAATAATAATAATAATATATAATATATTATTATATTATTATTATTATTATTATTATTATTATATTTACTTAATTTATTAAACGAATTATTTATTTTATTAAATTGTTAATTATAATTTACTATTATTATAATATACTCTTCAATTTTCTACTTTTTACTTTTCCATCTCAACCAAACACATTTTCTTAACTTTTCACTTCCTACTTTTCACTTTCCTTCCTAACCAAACATGATAAATAATTTAGCTATTAATTAATCATGATTAATTATAGTTACTACTATTTATAAATTAATAATTAACGATTAGTATTTAACGATTAGTAATTGATAATTGATGATTAGTTATTACTAATTATAAAATTAATGATTAATGATTAGTTTATTTTTTAAATAAATAACGATTAATAATTAAAGATTAATAATTAATAATTAACGATTAATAATTAATAATTAATAACTATAAATTATAATTAATGATTAATAATTAATAATTAATAATTAACAATTGATTGTTTTTATTAACAATTAATAATTATAAATTATAAAAGTTTTTTATTAACAATTAACAATTGATAGTTTTTTGTTAACAAAGTTTTTTTGTTGTAGTGTTAGTTATCTCAAAAGTTTTCCATCGTGCCTGTGTCTAGTTCACGTTGGATAGGATTTATTTCGACCCAAACCCTCTCTGTTTTGATAATATGGTCTAGTTTTGAGGTCCCCTCTATCCACACAAATCAAGGGTCCGGATCCTGTTTGGATAAAAAGGATTGGGTCCAGATCTAAAATCCATATAACATAACAAATTAACTCATATCTAAATTCTGTACGGTGTGCACATATCCATGTGTCGTAAATAAGTTAGAAAGTTAATTTGCATAAACTTTGTGGGAAAGTTAATTTGAAAGGAGATTTTAGAGAAACAATTACATAGGAAAAAGTTTCTCAGAAGAATCAATTGCACTATACACGGCGTGCAAAATGCATGCCATAAATGAGCTATCATTTACGGCACTCACAAGTGCATGCGTCAATGAAAAATCATTCACGGCGTGCACAAATGCATGCCGTAAATAAGTTATCATTCACGGCGCACATACCTGCATGCCGTAAATACGTTTACAATGACGGCTTGCATACCAAATACGCCGTAACAAAGACAAAAAATAACTCATTTACGGCACACAAATATGCGTGCCGTAAAAGTGAGTCATTTACGGCACGCAGTAACTGCGTGCCGTAAATTGCGCGCCGTAAATGCTACATTTTCTTATAGTGAGTAATCGGCGATGAGGATCCAGATCCGGTACCAGTAGGAGGTACCGAAGGAAAACTCCGTCCTCTAGCAGTACCTGGGAAGTATCGGAGGATCATGACCTCGTCGTCCCCCTTTTCGGAACGATCCGCGATGACCTGCCATACCTGATAACAGCATATGATAATCAACAAATAATAGAGACTAGAAATATGAAAGTACAACAAATAATAGAGACTAGAAATATGAAAGTACAATAAAGACAAGATAATAACCAAGACAACATATGATGATACATTCTACAATAAACATCTTATAAGTCCAGATAATATATTCTAGAAGAAACATCTAAGTTCAGATAAGTATATCTCTCTCAATCATCTTCAGAATAATCATCTTGTTCGTCTTCCTCGACCTCAACTTCCTCTTCCTCCTCATCTTTACTTTCATCTTCGCCTTCGTCGGCTTCGTCTTCCTCTTCGGATAATTCTACATCTTCTACATTATGTGTCGTGTAATGCGTAACTTTCGTGGAGTCCACATCGACAATATTGGTTACAAGAGGTAGCTCGTCCTCCTGGTAAGCTTTTTCGTCAACATCAAAAGTATCTCTAGCTTTAGTCTTACATACTGTCCACCAGTCAGACTTCGTTGCTCCCCGTCTCGGATAAGCTGTGAAGTACACGAGCTGAGCCTGAGTTGCTAGGACAAACGGTTCGTAGCCTTGATATCTACGCTTGTAGTTTATATCCACAAGACCATGCTTGTCAATTTTCCAACCTTGATTTTCAATCGGATCGAACCATTCACACTTGAACAACACGATCTTTGCAGGTTCTCTGCCATTATTATATGACAACTCCACAATCTCTCGCAAGATGCCAAAGAATCATTTCCTGGATCGACATCTTTGTAGTTCGAAGACTTGATACACAAACAACTATTTTTCGTGGAATCAAGATCCAGGAAGCTGTCTCTGATCGAAGCATTTGTCGACTTGAACCGAAAGCCATTGATACAGTAACTTGGCCATATTTTAACAAAAGTAATTGGTCCCTTGGCAAGAGTTCTAATTAATTCAATCTCGGATGAAATTAGACGATCGACCTGAATATCAAAAAAGAGATAATAAGTTATTTATTGCGCAGTTGCATTAGAAGAGGCCAGTAATTACCGAACTACTTACATATTCGCTCAACCAAGAAGGAAAATGACGTCTTATTTCTTGTTCTAATGCTTCGTCTGTTAGGTAGGGTCTAACCAGCCTCAACTCATCATTATATGTGCTGGAAAACAACGAAGCAACCGCCGATTAGTACAATAATATTAGCTTATACTATTACATTGAGATGACGTAAACTCATCCTCATGAGTTACTTACCCCTCTAGCTTCTCCACTTCATCCTCGTCGCAATTGAGTAATACATACAACTGAGCAGCCCTTAGCTCTTCGTCATTCAAGTATCTCTTCTTCATTTTCTCCGAAGGCTTTCCGGACGCATTGAATACTTTCAGTATTCCATCATTAAATTCTTGATATTCGTCGTCGTTTCTCGGAGCCCTCGTTCTATTCGTAGCAACATAAGGTTTGAAATAGGAGAAGAAAAAATTTGTAATCTCCTCGAGAATATAGGCTTCACAAATAGAACCCTCGACCCGAGCCTTATTTTTCACCTTTCTTTTTAGGTGATTCAAATGTCGCTCGAACGGGTACATCCATCGATATTCGACGGGTCCACCAACACGTGCCTCATAGGAAAGATGAATCGGCAAATGCTTTATAGAGTCAAAGAATCCAGGAGGGAACACCCCTCTAGCTTGTACAGTGTTACCGCAATGTCCTTCTCTTGCTTTTCTAGACGATCAACGAGCAATTTCTTAGAACAAAGGTCCCTGAAGAATATGCTAAGCTCCGTCAATGGATCCCAAACTGCCTGCGGTAAGAATTCCTGAAATGCAATCGAAATTAACCGCTCCATGAATACGTGACAATCATGGCTCTTCATACCTGTCAGTTTGTTCTCCTTGAGGTCGACGCATCTTCTCAAGTTCGAAACATACCCATCTGAAAATTTCAGACCTTGAATCCACCTACAAAGCCTCACTTTCCTCCTTCTCCAGTGAGAAAATTGCCTTAGGCTGCTTCAACTTCCCATTCCTGTCCTCTATCAAATGCAATGCAGGACGTCTACATATTTCTTCCAAGTCCAATCTAGCCTTTGGATTATCTTTCGTCTTCCCCTTTACGTCCATTACAGTATTAATTATGTTGTCAAACACATTCTTCTTGATATGCATGACATCAAGGTTATGTCTAATCAGATTGGTGCTCCAATATGGAAGATCCCAGAATATACTCCTCTTCGTCCAGTTATGAGTGCGACCAAATCCGTCACACTTGTAGCCCGTAGCAGGCTGCTCAATAGCTCTTGGTAAATCTTTTACCTCTTTCCATATCGTGTATCCGGGCCACCTTGGCGGAGGATTAGCCTTCTCCACAACGCCAGCACGAAAAGCATTCCTGTTCCTCCGGTACGGATGATCCTTCGGCAGGAATTGTCGATGACAATCGAAAAAGCACGGTTTGCCTCCGTGTTTCAAACGGAAAGCTTTAGTGATGTCCATGCAATACGGACATGAAAGACCATGCGTGCTCCATCCAGATAACATTCTATAGGCCGAAAAGTCGTTGATGGTCCACATAAGTGCTGCCCGTATCTGGAAATTTTGTTTTCTAGATACATCGTACGTGTTGGAACCTACTTCCCACAGATGATTCAACTCATCAATCAATGGCTGTAAATACACATCGATGTTCCTTTTCGGATTGTTCGGACCTGGGATAATAACGGTGAGGAACATATACGGAGTCTTCATGCACATCCAAGGCGGTAGATTATACGGGGTGACGATCACAGGCCAACACAAATACTGGGATCCCGAAAGTCCGAATGGGGTAAAACCGTCGGAACAGAGACCCAATCTGACATTACGCAGATCAGAAGCAAAATCTGGATACTCTCGATGAAAGTGCTTACATGCTTCTCCATCAGATGGGTGATCCAACACTCCTTCGGTATGTTCCCGCTTATGCCAACTCATGTTTTCTGTAGTTTCCTTCACCATAAACAACCGCTGCAACCGCGGCATCAACGGCAAGTAGTGCATCGAAGAGGTAGGCTTCCTGGCACCGACAGACTTTCCTCTACCACATGCCTTGTAGCGATCGACACCACAAAATCTGCAGGCGTCTTCATCCTTGTCGTCTTTATAGTACAACATGCACCCGTTGCGACAGGCATCAATTTTTTTGTATCCCATCTAGAGCGATCTAACCATCCTCTTAGACCGGTAGAAGTCTTTAGGCAACTTCGTACCCTCGGACAATATTTCTATAAGCAACTCCATAAGACGGTTGTAGCAATCTTGCGACATGTTAAGATCGGACTTGATGCTCAACAATCTTGTAACCACCTCCAACGGTGAATGATCCTCACAACCAGGATATAATGGAGTCCTTGTATTCTCCAACAACTCCATGAACTGTGCAGCATCGGGGTTCGGTGCCTCCTCAGGTGCATCATGATCATCCGGATCGAAACTAGGCCCGGCCGCGTCAAAAACCATGTTCACCAACCCATCGTCGTAAGGAGCGTTGTTGTGGACATCCACATAGGCTCGTACTCCGATGCTAAAGACACAAGTTCTTCGTGCTCGCTCCACTGATAGTAATTCGGCGTAAAACCCTTCGAGTATAAATGATACGTGACATCCACTTCTGGATGATATTTCAAATTGCGACATCTCACACACGGACACTTAATTTTGGTACCGTCCATGTACTGAGGAAACGCCTTGGCAAACTGCAGGAATTGGTGTACACCCTCTATGAATTCATCCTGTACACCGCACATGTCATCGGGATGACGGTTGTACATCCACGAACGATTCCGCAGATAGTAATTCAGCTCCATAATTCTGTAAGATAGATACATCAAGGTAGTGAATGATATGCAAGTGTCAAAGCTTTGAAATAGTAGCTCAACCGAGGGATAGAGTTAATTGGAGGAAGTTACTGGAGAAAGTGAAGACCGACATGAACTGATGACGCACGAAAATCAGGGTCTCAAAGCTGGAACAAGTCAAGTTGTGCTTTGGAAAAAAACTCTTGCATGCTCTTTGTTCACAAAGCAAGCTATAAATAGAGAATACAGAACAAATATCGAGTTCATAACTCAAGTATAGAGCATACAAGAGTCGTAAACTCGAGAGATGTTCTGCATTCGTTATATCTTGTTTTGTGCACAAAGAGCTTAACAAGAATAGAACATATCCAAAACATAACTTTACTTGTTACAACTTTGATCCCCAAATTTTTGTTTGTCAGTTCATACGGTCTACACTTACCGCAGTATATGTACACATGACATTTTAAATGGTCAGAGATTATCGGTCATCTTCTTTTCGCATTGCTAACTTTTGTTTCACGTATTTATGCGTGCAGTGGTCAGAGATTATCGCGGCGGCATATCACTCGTGTCTACATAAGGACGTCGCTACAATATTTCATATAGGGTTGGCTGCTCGATCGATTTTATTTTTCACCCAAAATTTTCGTTCTTCCGTCTCCTTCCCCCTCGACGAGCTCCTCCCCCTCGGCGACCCCCTCTGTCATGCCCCAGAACCAGAATATTGGAGAGCGGGGGCAGACATAGCCAGCTACATATAACAGAATGGAATCCACACCGCTATACGGTCACGACTGTCTAGATATGTGAGGGTTTCACTACAATCCATCAGTCTCTTAAGGTCATAGATAGCCTATTGTCTCAATCTCAACCAACTAAATAATAGTTACAAGATATCAGACCACCAAATACACAATAGTAAGGCGTCCCATACATTATATATTTGGAATGATCATGAAGCTAGTCGTTATAAAATGTGAGGACTAGCAAGAGTTCAGTCATATATGATCAACCCCCGGGGCTTGTCAATCATGTTATAGCCCGTAGGCAGACAGTAAGTAAGTACAATCGAGCTAACACTTGCTCGTCGGCTAAACGTCTCAAAAGAATAATTTACAATATTACAGTGGGAGAACAAAAAACCCACTCGATGCCCTGGTTACGCCTGGTGACCACCATCGGGCTGGAAAGCAGGGAGATCCTTTGGTGCTGCTCCGGTATCTGGCTATACAAAACCAGCTGGGTCAGACCCCAGAAAGAGCAAGTGCCACAAAGGAGGCTTCACTTAAGAACTAAAAACCAACAATTCATTAGCATTCAACATGTAAGAAAACAACAATAAATAACACAGATTGAGGTTTGTGCACTACCAATGCACTTATCCCAATCAGAGAACATAATTAAGCGAACCTTCATTGACATAAAAGAACTAGAGAATCATGCTAAATAAAATATAGCTGGACAATATATGAAGAGAAAACGAAGGTACTATTCCGGAAGCCAGGTTACAATCCTTAAACCAAACAAGGACCGAGATTGTAACCCTTCGCCTGAACAGAACTTAGTCTCTGATCATTTATTGCTTAAGGTGACAATCATTAAGGTAAAAAGGAGAGAGTACAATGATAAAAGTGATAATGAAGAGTACAATACGTTAGAGTGACAATAGAGTACAATCATTATAGTGACAATCTGGAGTGACAATCATTCAATCATTCTGGTACAATCTTGCAATCAATCACTTCTAGACAACTATACTGGACTAGACTCCATCCAATCAATCACGGCCAATCATTGCCTACGGCTTTCTACATTAACTAACTAGGGTTATCACAATCCTAGTTACTAGTAAGATGCAATGAGATGCTCTAAGTAGTCACAGGCCCTGCAGCTATCCAGGTTATCCAGGCAATCATTATAGTGATAATTTAGAGAGTTCAATCATTTTAAGTGACAATCAAGAGTGCCCCACATGACAGTGGGCTGGAAATGTGCCCTACTCGTCGGCAGGCTACAAGTCCAAACATTTGCGGCCGGGATAACGGGATCGCCTGTAACTGGGGAACATCTCTTCATGTCTAATGAATTATACTAGTCATTAACCTTAGTCCATTTCAGTAGGTACTCCTGACCGTGGTACTCAGGAGTCCCCTCCTAGACATGATGCAAGACAGGACTGCATTATTTGTACAAGCACAATCGCCCACGGTATCCAGGTCACTTATACAAGTCATGTCATGTCAGGTAGCCGTCGCAACAGCCATTCGAGATAATCATGTCAGGTTATCATGTCAAGTGTACTAGTCAGGAGTGCGCCACGACGGACCACTATCAGGTCATGCCAGGTTACTTGTCAGGAGTGCACCACTACGGGTCACTGTCGGGTCGTGCTCCATTATCAATTCCAAACATATCAAATGAATTCATGATTTTTAAGTTCAGGACAAAAGGCGTAAGGATATAAAATGGACGTAAAAATATACAATAAGGAGTTATAAAACATGGGCAATAATGATAAATAATAGTACACAGGGCTATTGGAAAATCATACAGCTCAGGCATATGCGGCAGGAAAGGAGGGGGCACATGCGGCTCAAATAGGAGCCCATGCGGCACAGGAGAGAGGTGAGCATATGCGGCTAGGTTTAATCGGGGTCATGCGGCCCGGACTCAAAAGCCCATGCGGCCAGATCTGGGGGAGGGGGGTTCTCATGCGGCTCGAGGATCAGGGCCTATGCGGCTCGGGGATCCAGACAGTCCTGCGGCTGAGAGGACTCGAGTCCTCATGCGGCAGCAAGTGACTGGGGTCTATGCGGCTAGGAGAGCAATGCCTCTGCGGTACAACTGAGTTGATCCCCATACGGCCAGGGTAGTAGGACTCATACGGCCGGACGGACGGAGTCCCATGCGGCTCGCGGAACTAGCGGGCCTTATGCGGCTCGAGAGAGTTCAGAACTTATACGGCTGGAAATTGAGCGAGTTATGCGGCTAAGTGAGTCCGACTCTCATACGGCTCAAGAACTTCCAGTCATGCGGCTGGATAGAACACTTGCCGCATGAATATTCATGCGGTCAAGTCAAGCACTGTTTATCTTCTCCAAAATTTCAGAGAAAAAGAACACCATAAGAGCCAAGTCCTCAAGCTCCATAACTCCATCATCCGGAGCCTAAATCCGAACTTCCATAGGTCAAAATGGGGTAGAACGAAATTCTCTACAACATGGAACCATCAAAACTCAGAAATAACAAGATCAAGTAGATCAAAACCCAAAAAATTCCGAAAATAAAATAAACTTAGATCTACAAGAATCTAGCCATGGAAAGTAAAAATGCCCAGTACTAAAGTGCTTTAGAAAGTAGTAAGGAAGAGAATGAAGTAATAAAATTGGAGTTCCTTCATGAAGCAAGATGCACTTGCCTAGACCTCTCTCTCCTCTCTCT
Organism: Iris pallida; assembly: GCA_029216955.1. Lineage (NCBI taxonomy): Eukaryota > Viridiplantae > Streptophyta > Magnoliopsida > Asparagales > Iridaceae > Iris > Iris pallida. Next base: position 900,949 of record JANAVB010045219.1, read on the forward strand.
GGTAGGTAAGGAAATAAATGAGGAAGAAGAAGATGAGTAATGAAGAGAGAGAAAGAAGAAATGGCAATAAATATCAAAGGTGGTGGTAGGTAGGGGGTTCATCCATGGTTCATGATGAACCAAAAATAATCCCAACCGAACCAAGCCAACCCGGGCCAAGAATAAACCAAGCCAAGCCATGAAGAAAACTAAACAAGGAATCATGCAATACAGAATAAAATACGTACACGTATTCCAGAAATACGTAATACGAACCACAGGCATTACAACTCTACCCACCTTAAAAGAATTCCGTCCTCGAAATTTAATCAAGAGGCTAGAGGAGCAATGAAAGCTACATTAATCACATGCAAGCTATAACTAGGCATACAATCACTCATTCAAGCAAGGAATCGAAGGCATGAGGCATAAGAAGGACAATATACCTCACGAGTCAAACAAGTCAGGATATCGCGATCGGATATCATCCTCACGCTCCCACATTGACTTCCCCAAAGAGCGATGAACTCAAGCAACACGAACTAAACTGATAGTCTTGCGCTTGAGGTCTCTCTCTTTGGTCAAACAGGGACACGGGCCTATCCTCATACGAAAAGGTTGGTACCAATAACCAGTTTCGAATGACCTAGGATATGGCTCGGGTCCGGAATATACCGTTGTAATTAGGATACATGAAATACGTCATGCACCCCGCATAATGACGGTAGAAAAGCAAGATGAGAGGACACATATACCTCTCGGTCGATTCTGAACCTGAGCCTGGACTAGGACAAACTGCCGCGGGTTCTGTTGCTGGAAAGTCTGGGCCTGAGTCGGCAATGGCCTCGGGAACGGGAACTGTTGTTGCTGGTGAACTGGAGCTGGTACTGGTGCTGGTGCTGGTCCCCTAACCGAGGGACTAGATACTGTCGATGCTGAATCAACTCTGAATGGGCAGGACCCCACCCTATGGTCCGGTGCTCCATACAATAAACACAATCCCAACGCCTTGCGACATTTCGCTACCACATGTCCAGGCTTCCCACAATAAGAACAGCCTACGGCGGAAGACTGTGCTTGCTTCTGTTTCTGCTGAGGGTACGTCGGGGTCGAGTACTGGATCGACGTAACTGAGGTTGCTTGCCTCGGAGTTCCAATAGTCAAAGCCCTAGCTGCCGGGGCTGGTGCTGAAGACTGATTCATTTGATGGTGGGACCGCTTTCGACCTCCGGTCCTGTCCACGATCCTCTGGGAGGTATACTCATGCCTCCTAGCTGCTCGTAATACCGCATCATAGGTCTGATGCTCGAACTGTTCTACTGCCAACAAGATCTCCAAGTGGAGCCCCTGCTGGAACCGCTGGGCCCTATCAAACTCGGTCGCCACCAAGGTGGGAGCAAACCGACTGAGTCGGGAAAACTCGGCCGCATATCCGTCGACCGTCCTCCCCATCTGCTTAAGATTACTGAACCTGGTCTGCAAGTCATATCGAGCCACTGCATCATAATATTTGGTCTGGAACTTTTTGCTGAACATTGTCCAGAGGACAGGTGTTGCCAATCCTACTGCTTGTGCGGCCCACCAACTGCGGGCTAGATCCAATAACTGTAGGCGCACCACAGCCACCTTCTCGTCTTCTGGAGTCTTCGCGGCTTCGAGAATCACCTCTATGTCTTGTAGCCAAGCATCGGCAGCAATGGCATCCTCGCTGCCATCGAAGAATGGAGGGTTCAGGCGCTTAAAACTGTTGACCGCACTGTTCCCTCGGGGACCACTTCTATTCAGAGCATCTTCCACTGCCTGGTGCAAGGCATCGCCTCTACGATCCTGGGAAGCTAACAATGATCTGATGAGACCCACCAAAGTGCCATCATCAGGATCTGCAGGCTGGACTGGCTGAACTGGCGGCTCTTCTCCAGTAGGTACGACTCGGAAGGCTGCTCCTGAGTGCTGGGCCTGATCTTCTGGTTGCTGCTGGTCCACGGGAGGTGCTCCTCCTTGCTGATCGGCAGGTCCAGGTTCAATGCCGTTGAAGAAGACGACATGGGAACAATAAGGAAGGACCAGGACAGGTCAACGATTACAAGCATGTGATCAGGACAAGAATTTCAGGAATCAAGAGGATACGAGCAGAGATCAAGGGCGAGTACTGATTGAGACATCTATTCGGTAAACCCTCACACATCTTGATTAACAAGACCTGCATGGGCCACCACTTAAACCATGTCATGCCCCAGAACCAGAATACTGGAGAGCGGGGGCAGACATAGCCAGCTACATATAACGGAATGGAATCCACACCGCTATACGGTCACGGCTGTCTAGATATGTGAGGGTTTCACTACAATCCATCAGTCTCTTAAGGTCATAGATAGCCTATTGTCTCAATCTCAACCAACTAAATAATAGTTACAAGATATCAGACCACCAAATACACAATAGTAAGGCGTCCCATACATTATATATCGGAATGATCATGAAGCTAGTCGTTACAAAATGTGAGGACTAGCAAGAGTTCAGTCATACATGATCAACCCCCGGGGCTTGTCAATCATGTTATAGCCCGCAGGCAGACAGTAAGTAAGTACAATCGAGCTAACACTTGCTCGTCGGCTAAATGCCTCAAAAATAATTTATAATATTACAGTGGGAGAACAAAAAAACCCACTCGATGTGGTTACGCCTGGTGACCACCATCGGGCTGGAAAGCAGGGAGACCCTTTGGTGCTGCTCCGGTATCTGGCCACACAAAACCAGCTAGGTCAGACCCCAGAAAGAGCAAGTGCCACAAAGGAGGCTTCACTTAAGAACTAAAAACCAACAATTTATTAGCATTCAACATGTAAGAAAACAACAATAAATAACACAGATTGAGGTTTGTGCACTACCAATGCACTTATTCCAAACATATCAAATGAATTATGATTTTCAAGTTCAGGACAAAAGGCGTAAGGATATAAAATGGACGTAAAAATATATAATAGGAGTTATAAAACATGGGCAATAATGATAAATAATAGTACACAGGGCTATTGGAAAATCATACAGCTCAGGCATATGCGGCAGGAAAGGAGGGGGCACATGCGGCTCAAATAGGAGCCCATGTGGCACAGGAGAGAGATGAGCATATGCGGCTAGGTTTAATCGGGGTCATGCGGCTCGGACTCAGAAGCCCATGCGGCCAGATCTGGGGGGGTTCTCATGCGGCTCGAGGATCAGGGCCTATACGGCTCGGGGATCCAGACAGTCCTGCGGCTGAGAGGACTCGAGTCCTCATGCGACAGCAAGTGACTGGGGTCTATGCGGCTAGGAGAGCAATGCCTCTGCGGCACAACTGAGTTGATCCCCATACGGCCAGGGTAGTAGGACTCATGCGGCCGGACGGACGGTCCCATGCGGCTCGCGGAACTAGCGGGCCTTATGCGGCTCGTGAGAGTTCAGAACTTATGCGGCTGGGAATTGAGCGAGTTATGCGGCTAAGTGAGTCCGACTCTCATGCAGCTCAAGAACTTCCCGTCATGCGGCTGGATAGAACACTTACCGCATGAATATTCATGCGGTCAAGTCAAGCACTGTTTATCTTCTCCAAAATTTCAGAGAAGAACACCATGAGAGCCAAGTCCTCAAGCTCCATAACTCCATCATCCGGAGCCTAAATCCGAACTTCTATAGGTCAAAATGGGGTAAAACGAAATTCTCTACAACATGGAACCATTAAAACTCAGAAATAACAAGATTAAGTAGATCAAAACCCAAGAAATTCCGAAAATAAAAAAACTTAGATCTACAAGAATCTAGCCATGGAAAGTAAAAATGCCCAGTACTAAAGTGCTTTAGAAAGTAGTAAGGAAGAGAATGAAGTAATAAAATTGGAATTCCTTCATGAAACAAGATGCACTTGCCTAGACCTCTCTCTCCTCTCTGGTAGGTAAGTAAATGAGGAAGAAGAAGATGAGTAATGAAGAGAGAGAAAGAAGAAATGGCAATAAATATCAAAGGTGGTGGTAGGTAGGGGGTTCATCCATGGTTCATGATGAACCAAAAATAATTCCAACCGAACCAAGCCAACCCGGGCCAAGAATAAACCAAGCCAAGCCATGAAGAAAACTAAACAAGGAATCATGCAATACAGAATAAAATACGTACACGTATTCCAGAAATACGTAATACGAACCACAGGCATTACACCCTCCCCCTCAGTGACCCCCTCCTTCATCGGTGCAGCGAACGCGGTGGCATATCACTCAAAGGCTGAGTTGTATAAGTCAAGTTTTAGGATATTAGTCTATATTTATGTATAGTCCAACCGAGTCAACTCTAAGCTAAACTAGTCCAACTTGGTCAAACTAGCCATTTCTAAGTTGTATAAGTCAAGTTTTAGGATATTAGTCTATATATTGTATCTAGCTATATTGTATCTAAGCTAAACCGAGTCAAACTTTATACTAACATAACTTTATAAGTCAAGTATAGAGTATTACTAAAAGAACTTTTGGACTTATAGTCCTAGGCATATTGAATCAAATGTTGGCAAATCAGTTGGTTTAGAATGTTAGGTTGCAGATATTGAAGTGGATAGAGGTAGGTTCGAGCAAGTGATCCTTTACAATTAAGACTCTGACACTATGGTCAAGTATCATAACTGAATCCTTCTCCATGTCAAATTAATGATGTTAACCTTAGCTGAGAGTAAGCATTTAATGTTTTCAATTGAGTACTCACCTAGACAGGTTGCACTAATGTTAACAGTAGGAATGATGTTTGGAATGGTTTATGAAGTGGTGAATCAACATTAGGTAGTTGGATTTATTTCAGACAACCATTATTAGTATGTGGAGGGCCAAACAGTTGGTGTTAGATGTAGACTAACTAAACTGTGAAAGAAGATGGATATTTGTATGAGTTAGCTTCAGTAGAAAGACTGTGACTCTGCATGAGTCATATTAGAGGAGTTACTCTGCATAATCATGTACTAAGTATAAGATATGGGTTAGGGCTTAATGGGCTAAGCTAAGCTAGGAGCCCAATAACACCAATAGTAATGTCTGTAACTAGGGTATTTGTGAATATTTGTATCAATATGAGCATAAAGTTTGGATAGTAATTTAGCATATTATTTATCTTATATCTAGAATACCCTAATTTAGCCAAAATTTGAGCACATAGGTGTCATAGTGTGTGTGCGTCAGTGTTGTGTCATGTGTCAAAGTGTGTGTGTGTGTCAAAGTGTTGTGTCAAGTGTCAAAGTGTCGTTCAGGATTCGGGATCTCCTAATTATAAATCACAATAGTTTACTGACTGGCCACCATTTGGTTGTAAATTGTAAAGTAAATAAGGTAAATAATAGGACAAACTCAGGAGCAGGCCACACCCTGGACCTATGTTGAGCCTGCCCTTGCTTGGTCAGGGATACCCTTCTAAGACGTTAACTAACCTCTTCTGTATCCCTAAATCTCTCTTTCTTCATGTCTTGAACTTTTCTTCCCAATTCTTGATAGGAAGGAGAGGAGAAGATGAGTGATGACATAAGAGGGGGGGTAATGCTCACAGATTTGAGGCTCGACGATGTTTGTCGCAATCGATGGAGGTAAAATGACGACGTAATGTGGTGTCATGCAGTCGAGGCATGCAAGCGATGACGATGACGAATTCATTGGCCAACTGCCTTAAGCCTATTGATGACGACCGCCTCTAGTCTGCCGACGGTGGAAAGTGCTTCATGGTCGTCATCTCTTCAACTTATCATCTCTACAGTTGTTGTCCGCTTCAAGCCTCCTAACAATTGTTGTCCTTGAACAAGAATACTAGAGAGCTGGGTATGATACAACTAGCTACGCACTTTGGACTGCATCACCATCTCGCAATACGTTCATGCTATAAAGACAATGGGGTAACTCTATAATCCGATATTCTTGTCCTAGAGCATGCTATATCTCAATCCAAACCAGTAACAAAGATATGACAAATATGAGCAATAATAAGGTGTCCTAAAATACAATCTCATAACTAGCCAAGTCACTCTGCTTGGTGACTGGGCAAAATGTTGTCTGAACGACATGTCGTTGGCATGTTGTTGCCACAAGAAATTGTAGGAATAGGACTTTTGGTTTGTCCAGTCTATTCTACGGGTGCTAGTTTGGGTCCTTGCCATTGCCAATGGCTAGAGGGTCTAGAGCGGTCTGAACATGACTTGATTATTAATTAAAACATTAAAAACACGGTTAGGTTTAGGGTTTACCTGATCAACCGTGGCAGGAGGGGAGCGGCGACGGCGAGGGGGAGCGGCGACGGCGAGAGGGAGCGGCGGTGGAGGTGGCTGGAGCTGGCTCTGGCGAACGGGAGGGACGCTCGAACGAAGGATCGGGCGCGGCGATGGCGAGGGGGAGGAGGGGGTCGACGGTCTCCGGAGGAGGGGGTCGGGGAGCGGCGGTCACCGAAGGAGGGGGTCGGGGAGCTGATGGGGGGGGGGGGGGGGGAGGGGGGGGGAGGGAGGGTTGGGGAGAGGAGATGGGAATGGTTTGGGTTGGGGAGAGGAGAGGGTCGCCAAGGGGGGTAGGGGTCGCCGAGGTCGTGGGGGTCCCGAGGGCGGTCGGTCGGGGGCCGAGGGGGGTGCGGTCGCCGGATCGGGGTCGGAGGGGAAGGATGAAAGAAATTTGGGGGCAAAAATAATGGGGGGAATGAAAACTCGAACCTTACCTATATTTTCAATTTAGCGACGTCATATTAGAACGTCGGTAAACGTCGCTAATATCAGTAATATTAGCGATGAAGTAATAAATACGTCGGTAAACGTCGCTAATATCACTAATATTAGCGACGTTTACCGACTTATACGCGACGTGACTCTTTAAAACGCAAACGTAGTTTAAATACGTCGAGAACGTCGCTGTCAGTCGCTAATAATGACGTCTTCGACGTTAAAAAAACGTCGCTAAATTGTTTTTTTTCCTGCGCTTTTCTAAAACGTCGCTAATTACGTCGGTAATATGACTTATTTTGGTAGTTGGGGGGGACATGATCAAAATACGAGCTAACACATGTTTGTTGGCTAAATGTCTTAACAAAATATACCCAAATGTAATTAAAGTGGGAGATAAAATAGAAATCCACTCACTGCTCGGTGGGTGGTCTTCCAGGTGCTGACCATCGAGTGATAGTTAGGGTAGATCCTTAACTCCTCTACGAGATTTGGTCATACAAAATCAGTAGGGTGATATCAACCCTATATAACACGCACCACAAGAAAAGCTCTATAGTATAATAAAATCAGAATACAGTCATATGATGGAAAGCACTAAAGAAATAACAATAAGAAGTAAACTGAATAAATATGTAATCTAGAACTAGAAATAGAAAACATTAATCAACCTCGACCAATCATGAACTACGGCTGATAACATTAACTAACTAGGGTTTTCACATTCCTGATTACTATCATATGCATTGAGGTTCCAAGAAAACATACACTACATTCTATCCAGGTGAAACGATAGTCAATAATAGATGCATCACTCGACGACGAGCTAAATAATCAGTACAATATTGTA